>RJWM01028514.1:0-25542 GCA_004363535.1 Dasyprocta punctata
GGCTGGCCTTGAACTTGCAGCATTCCTCCTGCCTCAGCCTCCTGAGTGCTGGGATTACAGGCGTGCACTACCACACCCAGTTTGAGGGGGCCATTATTAAGTGAAATAAGGATTATGTGGAGACAAGTCCTACACCACTGCAGTGGTTATCTGACAAGGGAGGGGGGTGCTAAATGCCAGCTGGGCGGGTAGCATATACCTTGCGGATACGCTGGACAAAGGAACAATTCTCATTCCAGGTAGGGCGAATGGGTGGCACAGGATTTCATCATACTTCCCAGTACTGCACACAATTTAAAACACAAACTGTTTGTCTCTGGGGTTCTCTGTGTAGTGTTTCCAGACTGAGGGTGATGGCTGCGTGAGCCTGACTGGGCTCAGCTGATGTCCTTGGTGACAGGTGGGGCCGACCAGCGTGGAGAAGCTGCTCACAGAGGAGGGCACTCACGGGCCTTTGGGGATCCACCTCTCCTCCCGGGAGGCAGCCTTGGGGGTGCAGCCCCTTCCTTCTCCCCAGCAGATGAGATGAGATGAGACCTTCACCCGCACCCCTGCCCACTCCCCTCCCGTGAGCTAACACCGCAGCTTTCGCAGCCTGCACAGTCTGCAGGAGCCGCGCTGGATCGCTGGATCGCTGCCCCGCGCACCCGGTGCCTGTGTGTCAGGAAACAGCCACGGGGCGCCGGCTCCCCGAGCAGGGCCCCGGGCCTCATCCTGGGCCTGTGATGGACTCAGATGCGTCTGTGGGGCCCCGGGCCGGTGTTGTGTGTCAGGGACTTGCGGAGGGCCTGCTCAATGCGCGACTGTGTCCGCGTCTGCCTTGGCTCTCCCCGAGCGGGGCGTCCAGGCGGCCCAGGCAGAGCACAGAAGCGCTTTATTTCCCTGCAGTGCACGGGGGGAGTTGGAAGGCAGCAGGAACAGAGCGGCAGTGTTCGGACCCAGCCACCTTCCTGGGTACTTTTCCACCGCCAGGCCCACCGAGGCCCGCCGGCCCGGACGTGTGTTTACGAGGCGCGGTGGGGCTGGGTGGGTGCGCATGGGGCCCATCCTGTGTGTCGTCCACACGGGTGACAGGAGTGGGCCCTGGCTCTTGTCATAAGGACACCCGCGGTCTGGGAGCAGGGACCTCACTGTGACCTGAGCGTCTCTGTGAAGACCCTGTCTCTACACACGGTTCTGAGATTCGGGTTTAGGACTTTGACGCGTGAATAGGAGACAGGGAGTCTAACTGGAGACACGGAAGCGGCCCTGGGACCCAGAGGACTGAGGGTTTGCCTTGCCCCTCCCCCTCCCCCATGGACCCCAGAACCCTGCGGCGTCTGACACAGTGAGAGCCACTCTAGCAGTCGCGGCCAAGGGACCTGGCTGGTGGTGCGCACGTTCGGTTCACAAACTCCCGTACCTGCCTGGCGCCCCCGGGAGAGGGTGCTGCTGTTACACTTGCCACACAGCCCGGATGGAGGCTCAGGAGGGCTGCGTCACCTGGGCCAGGCCGCACAGCAGCGAGTGATCGAAGTCTCTCTTGGTGGCCTGGCCATGGAGGGTCCATTAATTATAATTGTATACACCTGATGCCGGAGTCCCTGCATGGCTTAACCAGGCTCCACGTTCACTCCATCCAGGAGGCTGAGGCAGGAGGATTGCAGCAAGTTCCAGGCCAACCTGGGCTACTGAGTGTGTTCTGGCTCTGTGCTGGTACCGCAGGTGTGAGCATGGACCCTGGGTTCTGCATCTCTGCATCTTCATCTGTCGGCTGTGTGACCTAAGCGGCTTCTCTGGGCCGTACATGCTTTGCTCGTTGGTGAAGTGGAATTCACAGTGTCATGGCAATTTGGGGGTGTTACGGGTGTCTGTGACATTTCACCTTTTCCCACGAGCGCCAGACGTGGCTGTCAAGAGCCTGGAATGTGGCAGAGGCTAAATGCAGGCCACTTTCTGCACTGTGGTCGACCAGCAATGGCAGTGTTCCCAGTGATTTTCATATCAGCTACATTCTGAACTCCTAGTGTTTTAGGTACATCAAGTTTGCACTCTGTATGTATTTCCGGTTCTCCTTGAGCTTTCGGGAATCCACCTGCCTCAGTCTCCCAAGTTCTGGGATTACAGGCGTGTACCGCCTGCTGAGCCTGACACTTTCTAGTGTGGCTGCTGGGAAGTGTGAGATCACTCGCACAGCTCACACTCACCCGCCACTGGCCTGGAGCACAGCGTGCCCTGGGTGCTGCTCGGATCAGACCCGTGGTCTCTTTGTGGCCCGGGGTCTCCTGTCCACCCTCAGGGAGCCCTGGGCCCCGCCTGCTGTGGGGCAGCCAGCCCAGGGGCATAAGCTTCTCAGGTTCCTGGGCCGCAGAGAATCCAGCTCTGTGCTGCGGTGCATGAAGGCTCGGTTCATCCCCGGAGGAGGCCATGAAAGAGATCTCTGTGCCGGGGCGGGGGAGACGGCCCGGGGGAATTCCCAGCAGCTCGGTGCCCCTGCACGAGGCAGCTTCTCACGGTGCCCCAGGGAGCTGGAGAACAGCATCCCCATCCTCCCGGGGAGAGAACACAGCCCGGCCCCTGTGATCGAGGCACCCCCAGGCTCCCTGGGGACC
The DNA here is from genome assembly GCA_004363535.1 of Dasyprocta punctata. Classification (NCBI taxonomy): domain Eukaryota; kingdom Metazoa; phylum Chordata; class Mammalia; order Rodentia; family Dasyproctidae; genus Dasyprocta; species Dasyprocta punctata. The sequence continues at coordinate 2,592 of RJWM01028514.1, forward strand.
TCTGGGCGCAGGGAAACTGAGCCGGGCTCCACCCGCAGCCCTGAGCAGCCCTAGGTCCGCCCTGGGCGAGGATTCCAGTTCGAGGAGGCCGGGGCCGGGAGGGTCCCCACGGGTCCCCATCAGACGCCTTCTGTTGGGGCTGTTGTGCGCTTCGTGTCCTCCCGTGACGTCCCTGCGCTGGGGACAGGACCTCAGCCGCAGCCACCGATTGAGCGCCCTGCACGCGCACACGTGATGTCTCCGGACAGAGCACATACACTCACTGTCACCCGTGTCCTGGCCTGTCTTGGCTCGAGCTCTGACGACTTCCTGAGACTCGCTTTCCCCATCGGTGCAGATGGAAGGGGGGAGTCCCTAAGGGAAGCAAGGCCTGGGCCATCGTGGGACTGACTGACGTCGCTGGGCAGATGACCTGTGGGACACGCAGGCCCCTGGGACGCCTCCCAGGTCGCCCTCCGCCTCGCCCTTTGCTGGACAGGTAGCAGGAAGTCAGGTCCTCCTGTCCACGGCGGTGGGTGCAGGGCTCCCAGGACACCTGCGATGTCCCTTGTGCTGAGTGGTCCCCAGGGAAGAGTTCCCTTTCCTGCCAGTGTGAAATTTGGGTAAAATCTTCCAGCAGTTGTAGGTGACAAGTGTCTGTATGTCCTGCCTTCTTCAAAGGCACCTGGTTTTTTCTATTTGCGGCAGGATTAGAACATAGAATCTTGGCAAAAACGAGCAGTTCCTTTTAATTAAACATTCTGACTGTCCCCTGGGGGTGACTCATCAAGCCCCACATGGGTGGTGGCAGAGGAGACAGGGAGACATTTTTAATGGAAATGCCAAGTCGGATGCTGGCGGCTTAGCTGGAGTCAGGGTCCCCATTGGTAACGGGTGCCTGGCGTGTCATTGGATCTCTATGTGTGTGACCTTTGACCTCGGTGCCACATCTGAAACAGATCACAGAGAAATGCATCAGAGTTGAGATTTGAGATCGAGGGTCAGCATGTCTCTTGTGAGCTGTGTGTCCTGTAGTAGCCACAGAAGCTGTCTGGCCCTGGGTTGCTTGCCTTAGAAACTGGAAATCATTGCAACTCTGCCAACACCGAGAGATGATTAGAAGCCTGGAACTCAGTTTTTAAGTGGCAGGGTGCTGTAAGAGAGTACTTCTCTATCCTTACTTGATTTATGTTAATACTAGTGAATTCCCAATCATGACTTAACTTTTTTCAAATGATACTGAGAGTTTCAAGATCATTTCCTGACTCTTGCAACCAAATATTGATCACGTTTGCTTTCTGGGATCAGAAATGTAGATTTCTCCCATCTTTTTGACCCAACGTGTAAGGGACCCAGGCTGGCCAAGGTGCCAGACGGGAGACCGGGGGCTTTTTGGAGAAGAAAGGAAAAGTTCTTTAACAGACTGCCGATAGGGGATGCTGACTTCATTCACAGGAGGAGGGTCTGGTTTTGTTTCCTTGGTGTAACACAAGTAGAATTTATTGCTCCTCGAGCTTTTTAATTGGTTTGCTAATATTTTTTATAGTTTATTTTAATGTTTACTGGCTCCCAGAGGCCAAAATTTACTGACATCGGAGAAGGGGTTGATAAATGATTTAGTTGAAATAGCAAGACTGGAGGCATTGTGTGAGCTAGAAATTGGGCCGTGGAGAGCTGCTATTTTATTTAATGTGATTTGGGTCGTACAGCTGTTCATCACCATGGCCTAAGGGAGAGCAAGCATCAAGTGTCCCCCATCAAGCAGGGGGCGCCCAGGGGACTGGCGATGGCTCTGGAGGGCGCCAGGTCTGGTCTGGGTTGGGTGGCATGGCAAGGACTCTGTCCTCCCCCGAGTGGGTGACACTTGTGGATTATCTGCATCCTGGGAAGGACAGACATTGTCCTCACGTCATTCCGAAGTGGCGATGGCATTTCCACACTTCACAGGGCAACACCAGGGGTAGAGTCCCCACTAACATTTCCTCCCCTTGTGATGGAGATGGAGCCTCATTTTGCTACGGCTGATTCCGGGGACTCAGTTTGCTTTTAGCCATCCCCTGGCATGGGGGAGGAGGGTCCCAGGAGCCCCATAGTGCACCCTCCAAATTGGAGCATGCTCAGGTGCCCTGCCTAAGAAAGTGCAGGATTCCCACCCCACTCTGCGCCTGCTGCTGCCTGCTTTCAGGGGGCTCTGGACGTAAGAATCCCCAGCGCGGTGCGGAGGTGAATACTCACCAGTGTCGTCCGGGGGGTAACCTCAGGAAAACAGTCAGCGCATTCGTTCTGAGACAGCTCCCATCCCCAGCTGGCTGACCCACAGGTGCGGTGCCCACAGGCAGGAAAGGCTGATGGTGTTTTCTCTTCACTGGCACAGAGATTTCGTGCAATTAAAAAAAAATTTTTTTTCCAGTATGAAAGAGATGCATGTTTATGACACACAGTATAAAAATACATAAAAGTAAAATAAAGTAAAAATCACGGGTAAACCCACTCCCCAGAGGTAATCACCTAAGCGCCCTTCCGGACGGTTTCCTCCGTTACGCGTTCCTGTGCTTGTGGAACTTGGAGCCGTGCGTCCGTATTGCTCGGCGATCTGCTCTCTGCCTGTGTCAGCTCTGAGCAGTTTTTCTTCCTGAGTGTGGTGATTGGACTGGTGTTCAAGGCGCTGGTGCAGCCGGACCCTCATACACAGTCTCCCTGAGAACGCACCCTCCCGCCTCCGCAGACCCTGTCCCGGCAGCGGGGTGAGGCTGGCTGCAGCCGCGCCTTCCTTGGGGTGCTTCAATGCCACTTCAAGGGCGCTGACCTGATAGAGCTGCCTGCCCCTGCTCTCTGGCCCGTGTAAGATGCCATTCCTAGTGAGTTCCCAAGAGGAACTTGGCTATTCCTGTCGCCGCTTCTTTCCATCCGATCTCCCACCCATCCCACCTTCCATCACCCATCCCTCTGTCTTCCTGTCTGTCTCTCCATCTGTCCTCCCACTCATGCTTCTGTCCTTACATCTCTCCATCCCTTCATCCAGCCAGCCATCCTTCCTCCCGTCTCTCCTTCCTCCCATCCATCCGCCCATCCATTCTGTGCACTGAGCGCCTGGCTGTGCCCAGCACTGTGTTTGGTGCTAAAGGTCTGGGGATCCGTGGTCCTCCGGCTTCCCTGCCCAGGAGGAGGCGATTTCTGTCCCAGCCGGGCCCTCCTCTCCTTCGCCGCCCGCTGGGTGAGACAGAGACTAACCACACATGACAACCCGGGGTGAAACTATTGCAGTGTTTTGTTTTGTTTTGTTCTTTTAAAAAGCTGTTTCTCAACCCAATGGTTCCGTATCTCCTATTTCAAAGACAGATGAGGATGGCGACAACCCTTTTTGTTATTGTGCACAGTTTCACTTTTTCACGTGTGGTCTTCTCGGGTCTGGAAGAAGAGGGCAGGGCGGTGCTGTTTAGATCTAAGCACGCTTCCCTCCCTTGAGGTTTGTCCGGGAGAAGCGCGGCTTTGTGCGGAAAGGTAAGATTTATCATTGCCAGTAAAACAGAAGGCGGAGCTGGCCGCGCAGGCGGCAGGAGGAGGGGGCGGCACGCTGGGGGCCCGCTGTGTTCGCGGCGCTCTCTGACTTCCAGGACTGCCGTAGATCCCGGAGGAAATCGTTCCTTCCGCGGCCTGGTGGCATCCTGCTGTCTGACACCAGCCGTTTATGAAATTGCAAAACTGCTTCATGGAAATATTTCCATGTCACCAACTTAGGCCCATTTATTGCATTTATGGGTCTTGGTGTGTGCTTTTTTAAAGATGCCAAGATGTTTTTAATAACCTCAACCCCAGGGCAGACTTTGAGGGTTAATTACAAACGGAACCTGGCGTCACCGAGGCTGTAGGGGAGACCGTGGCTTCTGGCCCTGCCTAGGGCCTGGGGGGCTGCTCGGTGCCACCTCCGTGAGCGCCGCTGTCCCACTCTCCCGGCTCTGCCCCCCGGCAGCGCAGAGCAGGTGAACTCCTGGTCGCAGTCTGAAGTCCAGCTCCACCACATTCATTATTAGCTGTGTGTCTTTGCCCAGACTGCTGTCCTACTCTGGACTGTCTTCTGACTTTTTGTTTTGGGGGGACTTTGAGACAGAGTCTCTCTGTGTAGCTCAAACCGACCTTGCATTCACAGGTAGCCCAGGCTGGCCTTGAACTCCCAGCAATCCTTCTGCCTCAGTCTCCCGAGTGCTGGGATGACAGGCGTGTGCCACCATGACAGGCTTTCTGTCCTTATTCCTACATCTTTCAAAGGCAGGCATTAAATAACACTTATCTCAGGATTTGAGAGGAAATGGAAATTTGGGCAGAGCAAGACATAGCCAAGGAGGAAGGTGGTGATGCTACCTCTAAAACATTTGAAGTCCTAGTCCAGGATGTCCCCTGTGAGGCTGTGACCCTCGGCCCTGGGTCCAGTGCGAACGTCTGTGTTTCCGGAGGCTTCTTCCTGCCTTGCTGCCCCTCCTGTGGTCACACAGTGATGACAGAATTGGGATCTGATTGCTGTGCTTAAACGGTCACCGACGGCAAGTTCCGGGTACTGGGACTGCGCGCTGCTCCCGCTGCTGAGAACTCCTGGGCTATTTCTCTCGAACCTTCCCCAAAACAGGGCAGCTTCAGATGGAAGCAACAATAGAGAAATTTAGCGAAGGGAGAGTTTTAGTTTAGTTTAGTTTTTTTTTTTTTTTTTCCCAAAATGCCATGCAGAGACCGGGGGCTCTTGGGAAACAGCCTTGGTCCCTGCACACGGTCGGCCCCCGATTCCCTCCTTGTTCTTGGGACCCTGAGCTTTTGTTGCCCATTTGTATCCATCTGTGGGCTGAACGGTAGTGGCCCAATTACGGAAGAATACCCCAGGATGAGATGATTTGGGTGTCCTGCTCCATTGCTATTCAGATTTAGTTCTCCGGGCTCAGAATGCCTGAAATAGAGATTTTGCACTGAAATACAATAGATGGCCAATAGACAGCCCTTGATTACCGAGCGAGGGACGGGGGTGGGGAATGCAGTGGGGGAGGGGAGGACCGGAAGCACAGTGGAGCCAGAGGTTGGGGGGCCCCGTGTGCACCCCCAGTTCCACATCTCACACGTGGCCCCCTGTGGCCTCCCACCTCCACTCTGCACATTTTCTGACCACGGAGCAACTGAATTTCTGTGGGCCTGTTTCCCAATCTGTGAAGTGGGGACATCACCATCCCCAGCAGAGGGTCCCCCTAGTCACCCAGGACCCTGTGGACGGCCGGAAGCCCCTTGATGGTGGGTGTCAGCCAGCCAGCGCTGGTTCTGGGGATCCAGCACCCTTTACCTCCCGGACCGTGTGACCCTGGGCTCCCTGCAGGAACCCGAGGACGGACATTGGCCCTGGCCCAGGGGCAGCCTTGGCGGCCGCAGCAGAGGCATCCTGGGGCCTCGGTCTGTCTGTCGGTCTGTCTGTCTGTGCGCACCCTCCGGTCCTGGCCCTGCAGTTCCCCACGGTGTGTGGGTCCGGCTCAGCCCTGCCTTCCTCTCTCGCCTCACCAGGCCGGGAGTGCGGAAGTCTCAGCCCTGTCCGCCCAGCCCTGCGCCTGCGGGCCGGGCTCGCACAATCGCCGCTGTGTCCCCCGCCAGCCAGCTGGGCCGGTGTCCCTGGGCCCCCCGCGCCTGTCCCCCGGCTCCACGCCCTCCTCAATGTCCCCTCTGAACGGCCACAATCAGGAGTCTGTTCCGCACCAGAGGGAGGCGCGGCGGGCGCAGGTTTTTACACGCGCTGGGTAATTGAGGTATTTATCGCCGTGCGGGGGGCTCTGCTGGGCTGGAACCCGCACCCCCTCCAGCTTTTTCAGCCAGGAGGAAGCTCTGGGTCCTTCCGCTGCCCCAGCCGGATCTGGACAGGGCCCCTGCAGGCCAGGCCTCGGGGTGGGGTTCATTCTTCATTCATTCCGCCCAGCGTGATCGGGCCCCTCCTGCGGTGCACCCCACTCCCCGTCCTGGTCTCCCTGGGAGTTTCTGACGCAGACTGCAGGATACAGGCGCCGGACCTCGGGCATGACCTGGCCCCGGGTCGAGCCAGGCTCCCCTCGCTGTGTGCCCTGAGGTCCAGCCGTGATGGTGACTCCTCCCGTGCCTGCTAGGGGCTCCCTGTGCTGTGACCTCAGCTTCCTGTTCCCCAGGGTGACCGTGACGCCCTCAAAACGGGGCCAGGGGACCGAGTGACTGCACGAACATGCCAGAAAGTGCCTGCCCACAGACGATAGTGCTGAGGAGGCTCCCTTGCGGTCCTTCAGCCACGAAGCCTGGCCCGGGCCAGCAGCTGAACAGGACGGAGTCCAGCCCCAGAGGCCCGGGAGAGTCTGGGCTCAGAGAGGGGAGAGGGGCTTGGCTGGTGCACTGCAGCCGGAATGGGCCAAGGAGGTTTGTGCCCACTGTGTCGCTCTGTCCCTGGGTGCCAAAGGGCCTGCAGGGGAGCCAGCCCTCAAAACCGAGGTCTTCCTCACCCTCAGGGTCTCCTAGCAACGTGTGACGTGGCCCCGGAGTAAAATCCTTCTGCCCTTCCTTCGAGCCCCTCCATCAACTGCGTCAGTCACCCCACCCACCTCAGCCCAACTTCCTTTGCAGGTAACGCACAGGTAGACACACACACACGCGCGCACACACACACACTCACACACACACACTCTCTCTCACACACACACTCACACAGATGCACACATGCTCCCGGCAGCGTCGTGTTCCTCCTCTGCCCTTCACTAGTGCCCATGTGCGGGCACCACTTCCAGCTGTCTGACTTGATCAAGGCCGTTAACCTTGACCTCAGTTTCTTACCTGGGAAAGGGAATCAAAGGCAGCCTCCTCCCGAGGCTCCTCCGTGTGGCCCAGGGTCTCGGGTGCTGCCTGGCAGGAGTGGCCCCTTGCCATGCATCAGCGGGCCCCATGCTGGCGATCGCCATGACCTTGCAGCCGTCCTCGGAAGCTGCCCCAGACGTGGGGACTGTCCCCGGTGGCTTCTCAGCACCGTGAAGATAGCTCAGACGTGGTTGCCGTGTGACCATGGTTACGTCCCCTGGCCCGATCACCCGGCTGCTGAAGGATTAAACGTGGTCAGCCGGGGACACATGGTGGGTGCCGCTGCTTGCTGGCTGGACACAGAGAAGGGGTGCGGGGACCTCTTTGTCCCCCGCCCGTGACCTCATGGCTGCGCAGTCTGCCCCCACCCCGCCCCTGGACCAGGCCTAGTAACTGCTGGTGACTCCTGCCCATTCCTCTTCCATCTGAGTCACAGGCTGCTGCCCCTGCTGGGGACGTGGTTTGCTGTCACACCCAAGCTGCCCCTCAGCAGGACGCTTTGCACGTGGCGTCCGGCTCGGTGTGTGTGAGCTGGGCTCTGCAGCAGCCGGCGTTTCCGTGACGACAGCCACCCTTGGTCACATGCGCTGGCTGTCCTTGTGCATCACAGATGGGGACAGAGAGGCGGGGCAGAAGTGACACAGGGGAGGGTCTCGTCCAGCACACACGGCGTGGAGCCGGCCACCTGCAGGGAGGTCCCGTGAAGTGCCATGGCCTGTCTCTGTGTTTCGGAGATGTGATTCAATGCCGGTGACTTTCCCTGGCCCTGGGACACAGCGCGCCCTTGGGCAGGTGGAGAGCCGCTCCTCTGAGCCCAGGCACGGTGTGACGAGCAGGTCACATACCCTCTCTGAGCGCTGGCTTCTAGGGTTCAGCACCTCAAGTGTGCCCAGCCCAAGAGCGGGTCTCGGTGGGCGATCACGTGAGAAGGAAAATAGGAAACGTTTTGTGTTTTTCTGGAGGAGCATGCGGCGGACTCCGAATGCCTTCTCCCCTCGGCTGACCCTGGCTTAGACACAGCTGTCATCAGACGTGTGTCTTCCTCGTGATCACACAAATCAGCCAAGCAAGCAGCGGCTCAGAGGTGCTTTCCAAGCCGAGCCGAAAGGGGACGGCAGGCATCATTATTTATGAAATGGGGTGATTTGCTGCTGCGATGGATCCAGCTAAGAAACTCGGGGGACGCGGATGACTTCGGCTTTTCTTGAGCTCTCTGTTGGTGGCAGCAGCAGAGACAGTGTGGCATCGAGCTGATGCCCACATGCAGCGTCCAGTCCCCGTCAGGCCGGATTGAGGTCGCCCTTCCTGGCCCGCTGTGTCTTTGTTCCCCTCTCCTGGACCTGTACCGTGAGGGGCTGCGTCACCCGCTTCTTCCCTGGGACCTAGGAAGTTATCTGGGGCCATAAAAATGAAAAATTTTGGGCTGGGGATTTAGCTCAGCAGCATAAGCACCTGCCTAGCAAGCAGTCGTGAGTTCAATCCCTGGTACCAAAAAAAAAAAAAAAAAAAAAAAAAAAATTTTATGGGGTGATCAAAATATATGGTGAACATTCTAGTTTTTAAAATTGCAGCCAAAGCTAATGGCCACAAATCCCCCTCGAAGTCCTCCCTCCTGCTTCAGACGCGCCCGTCCCATCCTCCTCGCCACTTTCCGAAGCGACTCTGTGTTTTTATGAGGTGGGATCAAAAATCTGGTGAATGCTTTGGCCGGCACCATCCAGCAGAAAGGCAGGCTTGTGAGAACATGATTCTGTGTCCTCGTCCACCTAACTGGCCAGTCCTGGCACCACAGGACCTCCCAGAGTCAAAGCGACCAGGAAAGGTGAGTGTCTTGAGTTGATTCGGGACATCAAGGCAGCCACCACCGCACCTCTGAAGACCCTCAGGAAAGAGGACTGCAGAGCTGCTGCAGAAAGTGGCAGGCGCAGTGGGGTGAGTGTGTTGGAAGTGAGGATTATTTTGGGGGGTGAAGCTTTTTTATTTCAATGCACACCATATTTTTAATCCTACCTCATACACAAATGAGTCAAAAAAGTAATAAAAGCCGCTGTGGTGAGCCGAGTGCTTACTGTGCTCCAGGTGCTGTGTTAGGACTTCACTCGGTACAGAGCTGGAATCAGCCACCAGCCCTGGGTCGGACTCCTGGTCTAAGCCAGGTCCTCAGGCACATTAGTTCTCCATGCCTCAGTTTCCCCTCCTGCCCAGTCCTATCCGTGTCCTTCTCAAAGGTTTGTTCTGAGGCTGACATGGTAAACGTGGGTGAAGTCCGTGGCATGCTGTCTAGCAACTGCAGGTGCCCACCGTGTTAGCTGCTGTTAATTCCTTCTAATAACCCCTTGCCCCCGAGGAGGACCTGACTCCACCCCCAAAGGCTTGCATCGCTGTTTTTGGGGAGTGATAGCAGACGTTAGGGGGGACCCCATGCACACTGGGGTCATCTCTGTCGTGCCCCCAGGCGTGGCAGTGACCTTTCCCATCGTGGTCACGGGAGCTGCTTAGCTCGCCCTGCAGCTCCTTGTAACCAGGTCCGGGGATGACCTCCATGCCGTGGAGGTCAGCGTGTTCCCATGCTAGGTCCCTGCCTGAGGTTCCAGAGCGACCCTGGCTTTCTCCTTTGCTGTCTCATGACCTCCTCCCATCCCATCTCCACAGTCACGTCTCTAAGTTTGCCAGCCTCTCTCCCTCTTTAAGGAGCTCCAGAATTGTCAGACCAGGAAGTGTCTCCCCATCCAGCACCCTCGGCCTGATCCAACCTGGGCAGCCTCCTATAGCTCAGTGGTCCCAGCTGCAGGGACCAGGACGCAGCCCTTGTGCCTGGCCACCTCTTCCCGTCACTTCTAAGCGTGCTTCGCCCAGCAGCCCTGGCAGTGGGCCTGACCCTTACTACGCTGCAAGTCACCTCCCAGTGATGCTGGGTGCTTTGGTGACAGCAAGCACAGTCCAGCATGCTGGCGTGGTCTGAGGGTACCAGGGTCACACGTGCAGGATGAGGGACCCTGTAACAGCCCTTGGGGAGCAGAGAAAACAAACCTAATCCCAAGGGTCAGAACCAGGGAATGAGGGTGTTACTGGGTGGTGAGGAGGGGAATTGCATGCCCCCATGGGGCACAGGAGCAGACACAGCGCGTGGTTGTGCATGGCTCTTGTCCTCCTTGGGTGTCATGTTGCCAAGAGGACCGCTGGAGACTGGTGGCGAAGGCTAAGGGGACAGTCCAAAGGGGACCCTGTGTCCCTTCTCGGTCACCTCCTACGGCCTGGCCCCGCAGTCCCCGGGCCTGCGCACTGGCCTCTGCTCCTCAGACACACCCAGTGGGCTCCACCACAGGACCTCAGCGTCCGTGTCCCCATGCCTGGGACTGACGTCCTGCGGAGCTGTGTGTCCTCCTCACGCCATGGCCTTGGTACTGTTCGTACAGCGCTGTCACTCTCAGGAGTGTTCTCACTCATTTCCTCATCTGCCTGCTGTCTCTGTCACCCGCAAGGGAGCAGGGACCTTGCTGTCCCTGATCGCTGTGGCCTCGAGTGCTTGCATTGCTTGGCACATAGATGTCATTTAAGATCATCGTCACACGGTGCACTGTTTATTTGCCACTACCTGCTCGAAATGTTTTCCTGCATTCAGACCTCTCAGCAAATCCATTTTACAGATGAGGAAACTGAGGTATAATTTGATAATGAAAAGAGTCAAATTGACAGACTGTGTCAGCTTTTCATCTCAGGGATAAAATGCCTGGGAAATCAACGTAGAGAAGGAGAGGTTCATTTTGGCTCACGGTTTTGAGGGTTTCAGTCCATGGTCGGCTGGCTCCATGCTGTGGGCTGAAGAGAGAGAGTAGCTTCACGGCAGTGTGAGGCGGGCAGAGCACCTCATGACAGCTGGAAGCAGAAAGCAGAGCAGGAGCCTGCCTGGCTGGGAGGCTTCCTCCTCTTTCCTTTTATTTGTCTACCTCGGCCCCCAGCCCATTGGGTGATGGGGCCCACATTCAGAGTGGGTCTCTCCCCTCCATTTGCTGTTCCATCTGCCAATTATCTTGGGAACCACCCTTTACTGGTCTCCTAGGCATCCAATCAAGCTGGCCATCAAAATGAGCCCTGACATATGCCATTCAGACACATTGGGGCCTCAGCAGCTGTCCTGGTCATCTACTGCGAGGGTAAAAAATCCCTTCTCCATGCCACCTGTTAAGGATGTTGTGGGCCGGGAAGAGTGGAGTTTGTTTCTCTATCTGGGCAGGAAGGAGATAGAAATTGCTGTTTATATTTTCCGAGAGCTGCACGGCACATTCACGAGCATCTCTTGGACACCCAGCTGTGCTTCGTTTCTTTCTCACCTCTCCTTACACTGGAAGAGGGGCGGCCTCGGCCCCACCCGGCCTGCGCGTGCACACTGCACACTCCCACAGTGCAAGGAAGCCCCTTCACAAGCCCCCGCTTCCCAGCCCAGCTCGTCTGGAAACGCGCACCCCTTTCTTTCTGGTTGTTCTCAAAACCTCTGGCATATCAGAAAATGTCTAGACAAATGCTGAAGTAACATAATGTGTGTTGTAGTCAGGGGTGGCAAGGAGAATGATTACATACAGGACACATCATTTATAGTATTATTTATAGTGGTCACCCAAGGAGTCCAATACAAAGAAAGCACAGGAAATCTGTCCAGACACTAAAGACCTAGAGAATCCAGCCGAGGGCCTGGATCCCATGGCAGTAACCTGCACAAGTGCAGCTGAAAATTGGAGGTCATGACAATGACCCATGCGAGTCTATCCCACGGATCTGAGCTGGGAAGGCCCGAAGGTCAGCAGGGGAAGCTAGAAAGTTTGTGCCAGCGGGGCGAGGGATCTGTGCCAGCAGGCCGAGGGTTCTGTACTGGAGCCAAGAAGTGACGCTCAAAATAAAGACCAGGGCTCCCCTGAAAAGTACCACAGCCATCCTCAGTGACAGTGAGGTCCCGAGCTCCTCCGACGATGAGAACAGCCGAGTTCATATCAGGAAGCAGTGTGACTAGGTTCTCCTGGAGACTGAACAGCGCACATCTTCCCCTCTGGAGCCAGGAAGTGATGCTCAGTGTAAGGACCAGAGCCCCGCAAAGTGAACCGCAGCCACTCTCAACGACAACAAGGTCCCAAGCTCCTCTGATGAAAACATCTGAATTCACATCAGGGGAGCTGGCATGACAAGCTCCTCCAGGAGAACCAACGGCTCCAAACAACAACACTTCGGAAAACCCACAGCACTACTCTTCCTCTCCAGGTCTCTTTTTGCTGGCAGCAGTCCTCAGGTGGGCCATGCGTGCTCAGCACCGTGCTGATCCAGTTCAGCGGGTGTTACAACCTGCAGTTACCACCAGTCCACTGCAGTGTGGAACTGGGCCACGTGAGGATCATTGTGTTGGATGCAGGAGTAGGAGTTCCATCTGTGCGGGGCGGAGAGGGTGAGGACGAGGTTTCAGGGTCCATGCTATAGAGGCGGGTGCCGGCGCCCACTGGCCAGCCGAGAGGATCAGGTGGAAGCCGTGGCGTGGGAAGATCGGCAGCTGCGTGGGCGCCTCCCTACCTGGGAGCAGCAGGAAGCTTCGTTGCAGCTCTTCCGGGTTCTGTACGCTCCTGCTGGCCTCGGACACCGACGAGCTGTGGGTGGCAGCTAGTCCCAGGTACCTGCTTTGGTAGCACCTGCAGTGGCTTGACCAGGACCTCGGGGCTGGAGTGGTCTCTGAAATCTTGAGTCTTGGTTCTGACCACACTGACGGAGAGAGACGGAGACTGATGGGTGACAGTCATGGCGTCCTCTCTGTAGGATCAGGCTCTGGCCTTTCTGGAATCTGTTCCGGGAAGCCACCTGCCTAACTGTTGAAAAGTGGCTCTCCAGCCCTTTGGCTCTAGTTGAGTGACCTCGAGGCAGCAGCATCATCTAGCAGAAAGCGTAGGGGTCGGGTTCTGGATTTGAACGCTGCTTCTGTAGCTACTGTAACCATGGCAACCCGCCATGGCAACCATACCATCCTGTGTGAGGGTGGCCCAGGGAGCGCTGGACTGGCCCAGTACCTCCATCTCTGCATCCGCCTGATGGGATAAATGGTACCGTCCCCCTGTGTTTTATGTGCTCAGGGATGGGGTGGGTATTTTGAGGCTCAAATCCCTGCTCCTTGCGGAATGACTCAGTGTGCAGCAATGCCGTGCTCCCTCCCCCACGCCAGAAAAGAGTGGGAAAGAGTTCAGAGTCGTGGGTACCTCTTGGGGACAGTCCCAAATGGGCTGGACTTGACACTCATGCTGGGGCTTCTCCTGGTTTCCTCTTTGACTCACATCTTGGGGTGGCCCTGGGCCTGGGTTAGGACTTCAGGCCTTGAAAGGACCAAGTCCACTATGGCTGCAGTGAACAACTTTCTCATCACTGCTGGGATCAACCCAGTGGAGTCAAAATAAGCCACTCGGGACATACGACATAGATTAGTTTTTCTCCAGAAATAGTAACATACAAGATTTTTCTTCCCGCTACATTACACCTTAGAACTTCATGGATCACAGTCTTTATTTGTAAACACCATACTACTACCTCCGAAGGAAGTATTATTTTAAAAGTCATCATTTGAGGTGGGCATAGTGGGGCACACCTGTAATCTCAGCTACTCAGGAGGCTGAAGCAGGAGGATTGCAATTCAGGGCCAGCCAGGGCAACTTAGTGAGACCCTGTGTCAAAATTTAGAAAACTGGGTGTGGGTGGGTGGGTGGGGGTGCCAGGGGTGTGGCTCAGTGCCTCAGTGCTCTCTGGGTTCAATCCCCAGGACCACGAAGAAAAAGGTCATTTGAACATTTTTACTTGATGTTTGAATCTCACTCACTATTTCGACCTCCGTCATGTTGCTGAGTGTCAGCAGGTGACTGAACCTGTCTGTCCTGTGAATAATAACCCCTGTGAGCGGGTGAAGGCCTAATGTCTGTGGGAAAACCCGCTGCTGTTGGCTATTCAGCTCTCCTGCACTCACCTGGTGGCCCCTGGTCCAGCAGATTGGAGAGGCAGAGAGAAGGAAGGGGCCGGCAGTGACCAGCTCCCAGCTGGCTAGAAAGAAGGGAAGAGCACGAGGACACAGCACAGCTAGGAGGAGGGCAGGGCCCCACGCTGGCGGTGCCGCTGGGAAGGACACCCTCCTCCCCCTGCACACTTGCCGCACACGTCGGTGTGGCTCCTCCCCCAGAGAACTGGCCTTTCCTTCTGTGCTTGCTTTCGTGAAGGATTATGGAATAAACAGGAATTGTTATGAAATGTGGATGGACAGGTGAGTGAGTGGATGGACGGACAGATGAGTGGGTAGGGGGATGGGTGGATGGACAGCTGTATGTGTGGATGGATGGATGAATGGGTGGGTGCATGGGTAAATGGATGAATAGATGGGTGAGTGGATGGATGAATGGATAAATGAGTGGGTGAATAGATGGATGGATGAGTGGATGGGTGGGTGTATGGACAGTCGTATGTGTGGGTGGATGAATAGATGGGTGAGTGAATAGATGGGTGAGTGGATGGATGGATGGATCAATGAGTGGGTGAATAGATGGATGAATGAGTGGGTGGGTGGGTGTATGGACAGTCGTATGTGTGGGTAGATGAATGGATAGGCACGAAGATAAATGGATGAATAGATGGGTGAGTGAATAGATGGTTGAGTGGATGGATGGATGGATGAATAGATGAATGAATGGGTGTCTTAGTTACTTTTCACTCGCTGCTGAGACAGAATACCTGACGCCCAAAATTAGGGAAGGAAAGGTTTATTTCTTACAGTTCTCGGGGGTTTCAGTCCATACTCAGTTGGCTCCAAGACAGCGTGGCATGGTGGGGCAGCCATTCATGGCAGCAGCCAAACAGCAAGGTGAACCAGTGAGAGAGAGCGAGAGACACGTTCCTCCCTCCCTTACTCTGTATGTTGGCTTCACCCCTGGGTGGGTGCAGCACTCACATCACCAATGACGACAAACCAGTCATGAACACCAGACTCAGCCCCGTCCAAATTCCATGAGGCATTGGGGGGACACAGGATCCAACCAATACAATGGGTGAATAGATGAATGCATAAGTAGGTGGGTGGGTGGGTAGATGGATGGGTGAAGGGATGGATGGATGTATGTATGGATGGATGGATGGATGGTAGGAAGTTAGGTGAGTGGGTTGATGGATAGATGGATGGATGAGCAGGTAGGTGGGCTGGTGGATGGCTAGATGAGTGGGCACAGGGGCATCGACATGAAGGGTGAAAGGGACATGAATCTGGAATGGCAGAGGTGCTTAGCCTTTCTGATCCCAGCTCTGTCATCTCAAAACAGAACGACAAACTCTGACCCTTCCTAACTGCAAAGGCTAAAAGACTGAGAAGCCAGGCACCCTGGTTCCGCCAAGGTGCTCGGCCGTTGTAAGGAGTTACTATCTCTGTGACCTCTTCCCTTAAGACTGCCTGTAATCTTCCACACTGCAAATATATTCTGATTCCAGTGCAAGCCTAAGTCAGAATCTTAGTAAACTCTGTGATCCCCTTGGAATTCTGCCAGTGAACTCGGCGTGGATTTCCCCCTCCCGCTCCCAAGCAATTTTTCTTCCATTGGAGGCTGCCAGGATTTTATGACTATTTGGTTATCTTATCCATCCAGATGGTTAGCGTTAATTTATGCTGAAATAAATCTGCAAAACCTCATTTGTCTTATTGCTCCAGAAGCATGAAGTGTAAGACCTGAAAAAAAAAAGTCTTAATATATAGCCTCCTGAGACGGCTGGGGGTGTGATGTTACTGCATGATTTTATTCAATTTGGCTTGAAATTCTGCTTTTCTATCCCTTGATATTTATACATAAGCAAATTAGATTGTTTAGTATAAGAAACCCAAACTTATTTTATGGCTTTTAATACATATGCTTGTCTCGTGTTACTTAGTTGCCATTTATTAAGAAAATTTATGCTATGATTTATTACTTGATGATTAAATTTTTTTTCCGGTACTGAGGCCTTCACACTGAGCTACATCCCTGGCCCTTTTTTAAGTTTTGTGTTTTGATTCGAGACAGGGTCTTGCTAAGGTGCCCAGGCTGCCTCAGCCTCCCAGAGAGAGCTTGGAATTACAGGTGTGCGGCACCACGCCTGGCTCTGATGGTAAATTTTGAACACCTTCACTCTGTTTTTCAAATATTCACCTCTAGGTGTAATGTATAAGTTGGCAGCCAAGGATTCAAACATTTCTCGGCTGTGTGACCCCAGGCCAGCCTCCTGGCCCAGCTGAGCCCTGCGTCTGGGGCCTGGGTCGACACAGTACAGTGGCACCCGCTCCCGGGTGGAGGTGTGTGTGCGGCTGTGCTTGGACGGAGGTGGGCAGAGCGCAGGCTGAGATGAGAGTCTCCCTGCCACAACCGTGGCCAGGGCTGTGTAGTGCCATCTGCCCGGACGCTCACAGACAGGAGCTCTTTGATGCCATCTCTCTCGTGCCGTTGGGGACTTCGCTGCAGATGCCCTGGCATTTTCTGATGCTTCCAGAAACACATCCAGAATAGTCCCACATCATGATTCCTAGCGTCCACCCAGCTTCTGCTAAAAGGCGACTCGATGGGTGCTGCTGCCTCCCTCGGGCTGATCACTGTCCCAGGTGCCGGGCTGTGGGATACTTGTGCTCCAAGCCACGACCCCTGCAGTCTGTGCCATCTCAGACACAGGAGGCATCAGACCTGGCAGTCATCTGGTGATCGCTGTCACCGGAATGGGACCCTGGACTCTGGGACCGGGCTACACGGCTCCTGTGAGGATGTGTTACCATACGTGAATGCGGCACCATGTGTGGTCTTTAGAACTTCAGGACTCGAGTCAAGGCTCGCAGATATTACCATATTAAAATACCACAAAGCTGCAAGGCGGAGCCCTTGGACTGCTGTCATTCGCTTCTGCAGGTCTCTCTGTTGGTCTGGAATTTGTGTGGACCCCAGTTTCCAAGGCACAAGGTCCTCCCCAGTGCAGGTGCCACACGCTTGCAGCCAGTGCCTTCCTTCGTGGCTCTGCCAGGTAGCAGAGGGCTTGGGACAGGGCCTCAGCTTCCGGAAGTGCATCTGAAGTCAGCAGGACACACACCACACACCAGCAGGCACCTCGGGGCCTTTTCTTAAACATCCAAATGTTTTACACCTGCCGTCTCTGGGGGTGATCAAGCCAGTGATTGTTGATTGAATTCTCAAAAGCACCTGGCACATCAGAGGCACTAAATAAATGCACATAAGCCCTGGACAGCACAGCCCGCTGGGACTGAGGGCCCGTGGGTGTCACACACTTCACTAAGTGCTCCACTCCTGTCTCCACCTTGCACCCACCTCAGTAAGCAGAGGCCGGGACGGCCCCTTTTAACAGATGGAGAAACTGAGGCCAGAGAGCTTAGGAACTCACCCATAGTCATAACCAGAAAGCAGGAGGTCAGGGTGTGAACCAGGGTGAGATTTAGAAATCGTTCAGGAAGTTAGAGTGGGACAGCTGATGTTAAGGTCAGTTTAGCCCCAGGTTCCTTTTCAGAGGATGGGCTGGGACCCCTGGAGCGCCCTGGTGCGCCTGTCTCTGTTCTGAAGAAGACTTTGCTGCTGCATCTTGAGACTTCAGCGACAGCAGTAGTGATCCTGGGGGGACCCCAGGTGCAGCCTGGGGTTCGAGAGCGGCACCCGCAGGTCTCGCTCAGGGTGGGGGCTCTGTGCTTCCTGCTTTGGCCGTCCATCCGGGAAGGGTGACAGTTCCCACCTGCGTGTGGCCACCCTGTGGTCGTGTCCGTGTGCGTCATTTCCCCATGTGCCATCAGATGGGCTTCGTGATTCTCGGAAGGCACAAAGGTGTGGTTATTTGCGTGGTTTCGAGCTGGGGCTGGTGCTTGCTCTGTGAACCCCGGGCCAGCACAGTACAGCACAGGGAAGCTACCGGCTGCTGGTCCAGGGCTTCCATCTTCCAGCACGCTGGCCCTCAGGCTGTCACTGGAGACTGTGGCTGTGGACGAGCTGCTGGACACTGGGAAACAGGCACAGACAAAGTCCCAGGCCTTGACCTCAAGTGCTTTTCACGGGTGTCAGTGAGTCTTATCCTCACAGTTGCCCTCAGCCCCTGTTCTGCCCATTTTAGAGATGGAGAAACTGAGGCATGGAGGAGTTGAGTCACCTCTAGCCCCTGACCCAGTGAGTGGTAAAGTGAGCTGTGGCCTCTGCGGACCACAGTCTGGTGGAAATGACAGCAGCAAACTGGGACCCTTCCCAATATGCATGGCTGCTTCCTCTCATCTGGTTTGATAGAAACAAATGAATGCTGCAACTTGAGCCTAAAACGTGTATTTACAAACCTCTAGAATAGTCTCAGGCTCATCGTCGGATGTGTGCAGACCGGGAACACTGAGGATTCTTGAAGGTGTTCCACAAGAACGATGTGATTTCTAATCACAAAGACTGGAACCAGACACTAAGCAAACATGGGGCATGGTGATGGAGTTTGCCACAGCCACAGAGAGAAAACTCCCAGAGCCCTGAAACGGGTTTTGGAGAATAAGATGCACAGGGTGGGGTGCGGCCCAGTGGTGGAACACTCGCCTAGTGTATGCAAGGCCCTGAGTTCAATGCCGGGCCCTGCCAAAAAATACACACACACTTGCACGTGTGCGCACACACACACACACACACACACTAGACACACAGCTATTTCTAGGGAAAAGTGATAGACTTTTATTGTAGGTATTTAGCGCATGCTTATAATTCCAGCACTTGGGAGGCTGAGGCAGGAGGATTGCCGTGAGTTCAAGGCCAACTTGGGCTACATAGTGAATTCAAGGCCACCCTGAACTACATACCGAGATCCTATCTCAACAAACAAGGAAACAACACCCAGTAGCCACGTCTGTTTGCTGCCTTTCTGTGCCAATGCTGTGCCTCCATCAGTGCCCGGGGCGGCCTGGGCACGGCCGGGAGTCAGAGGCGCCTGGCCTGGGTGAAGCCTGTCCCAGCTCCGCCCTGGGAAGTGCTCGCTGTGTCCTTTCCTCCCCCAAGGCCTCCCTCTCCTTCTCTCCCTTCCCACCCCCCCACCTCGTTCAGGAAATGCCAGCATAGAGTTTTACGTAAAGTTACCGTGCAGGGATCATCATCAGGGTGGGGCGGAGACGGGCGGGGTGTGCCAGGCGAACCCCGCTGTATTTTTGATCTGCCTGACAGCAGCGAGTGAGTCCCATTCAGGGTGCACGATCCTTCATGATCAAGGCGGAGACTTCGAAATAAATCATTCCCGCATAGCCCCAAGAACTCAGCCAGCCAAGCAGGGATCGAGGAGAAAAAGCCAGCCAGATTTTGTTTCCATTAAAATAAAAACCCTCTGTGCAGAAGGTGAGACACGTCAATGGCTGTCTGCTGGAGCAGGGGGCGCAAGGGGTTCTGGGCAGGAAGTCGTGCTGGGAGCCCTGGGGACCCAGACGTTCTCGGGGATCCTGCGCCTCCCGAAGCACCTGCGGGCCCCCGGGTTTGGATTTGCCTGTTCTTTCTCTGTGTTTTCGGCCTTGGTTGTTTCTCAGTGGAGGGGAACCAGGTTTGGTTCCTGAATAGCAGCGGGCAGGTCCCCATTGGAACCGGCCCTGCCACCAGGTGGGAGCGTGGGACGGAGACTGGAGGCCGGAACGGGGTGTCACACGGCGTGTCCTCCTGGAGCCCGGGTTCTGGGTTCAGCCCCGACCTGGCCCCTGGGAAGCAGGTCCCTCTTCTCCCTGTGCCAGGGTCTGCTCTAGGGCCTGGGCTTCACGGGACCCCAGGGCGCCTCTCACGGATTTCTGAATGTTTTCATGTCATTTCTTTGGGGGGGCTGGGAGCATGATGCAGCTTTTGTGCAGGGAGGGAGGTGATGCAGAGGTGGCCCGGCCAGCTGCTGGGATGTCCTCTGGGGCCGCTTCCGGACGGGATGCCTCTGGGACCGCTTCCGGTCGGGATGCCTCTGGGGCCGCTTCCGTCGAACGAGTCCATCAATGACTCCCGCAGCCGCTTCCGTGAGCCCGAGCATGGCAGACACCTGTGAGCTTTGAAAGCACAGGCAGCGGGGGTGCTTCGCGCCCAGGACACAGGGGCGAGGCTGTGGGGATGGCAACCCAGGATGCACTTGAGTCATCTCTAGGAAGAGGGATGCAGCTGGAGACCCGAACGTGACATGGAATAAGTCAGACACACAGGTTCCTGTTCTAGGAGAAACCCAAAGTACAAAAAATTAGTGAGCGAAATAAAAAGATGCATGCGAGGAAACGGAGACGGCAGTTGTGCAGGAGGGGAGGGGGCCGGGCCTGGAGGCTCAGGGGAGAGGAGGGAACTGAGGTGGGTTCTGTATCGAACCGGACCCCCACCGGGCGTGTAATCAGTACGCACTGCAAAAAAAATTTTAAATTCAGGTTTAATAGAAAAAGACAAAGAAAAAAAAAAACTTCCCATGGTGCCCGTCCTGGGGCAGGAAGAGGCTGCGTGTCTGTTCCAAGAAGTCAGGCAGTTTGGCTGCAGGTCGGCGGCCCTGATCACCAGGCCACGTCTCGGTGGGCGAGAAGGTGTGTGTGTGAGCATGCCTCGGCCGCGGGCTGGGGCGTTTCCCGGTCCCTGCCACGTGCAGAGCCCGGAGGCACAGAAGTGATGCAGGGCTCTGGGCTGTGGGGAACCAGGGGCCGGCACACGCTGCCTTGATCCCATTGCCCGCCCTGGCCCTAGCTTCCTATCAGACAGGGTGCTCATTCGTGACCAGAGCTCTGCCGAGATGGGGGTGATGTCCACTGTCCAGAAGCAGCCCGGCTCCCCCGATGCCCTCCTTTCCGTGGAGCCCAGGAGATGGGGGTCGAGGGCTCGTCCTGCCCAGGGGCGTCACAACCGGAGCTCCTCTGGGGTGCACGCCCGGCCAGGGGCGCTGGGTCCATGGCTTCCGAGGCTTCTGTTTGGCGCCTACCCATCCCACGCTTTTTTATTTTTCCCAAATAGAAATATTTGGGAAATTTTTGAAGATTCAGGAAATGATGGAATAAACATCCTTACCTTCCTGGATTAACAGATGCAACATCTGGAGCCTCTGCTTCCGATGTTGTGGGTCTGTAGAGATGAGCCGCTTGGTGCCGGGGTACAAAGCCTCCTGGATTTGCTGGGTAAACTCCAGCCCTGCTCTGCACATGTCCGCCTCCTACTTCTGTAACTGCGTAACACACAGCGCGGGCCGTTGCTTTCCTTGCTCTTTCGGTGCCGCCTGCTCTGCTCGGCTGCGTGTGTTAATACACAGCCCTGTGGACCCCTCCATTTGTTTCAATTTCTGTGTCCTAGCAATTCTGCCACCCTGCATTTATCCAGCTCCCTCAGGGTAGAAACATAGGTTACTTCCAGTTATTCTGTCATCGCGCACCTGGATCTGGACACACTGGTGCACGCCCGCCTCCAGCTGTGTCTCAGGACACCTACCAGGTGTGTGCGAGGGCTCCTGGTCGCCTCCCAGCCTCTGAACGCGCACCCGGCATGATGGTTTATTTCCAGTGGCAACCGGGCTGGGTTAGGAGGTGCCCAGGTGGTGGGCATGATAGTATTTCTGGGTGTGTCTGTGTAGGTGTGGAGATGTCTGCGTATGTGCATGCATTTGTGGAGATCATAGCGGCTCTATATTTCTGGGGATTTCTGATGTACAGATATTTTATGCGTCCCCCCATCTGAGTGGAAAACATTAAAAAATCAAACAAGGAGCTCGACAGAAGGGCCACCGCCTGCCTGTGAACAGGGATGTTTTGTAAATGCCAGATGCAGATCCCTCTTCTCCAGGGTGCTCGGCGATTCTGGCCGCAGGAACCCCTTTTCCTCCTGTCCTGTGACCTTTCAGCTCTCTGCCGAAATGAGGTTGCCCTTCAGCCTCGTGTTGGGCAGCTCCCCACGGCAGTTTCATCAGTCTTGACTTCTTGCTGTGTACATCAGTCTGCTTTCTGTTCCTGTGACAAAATACCCTGGGCTGCATACTTCAGAAAGGAAAGAGGCAGGTTTTTCAGTATTTTGTTACTCAGTCTGAGGCAATGCAGAAAAAACAAAGAGACAAAGAGTAGAAAGGCCTTTCATATTGGCTGGTTGTGAAATTGTTTTGCTTTGGTTTCTTACTTTCCTTTTGTTTAAAATTTTTAAAAAAATAATAAAAATAAAAAAGGCCCTTAATGGGGGCACGGGACAGCTGCAAAAGGGGTTCAGGGGTCCTTGGTGAGAACAAAGAAGTGAAGCTACTTTTATCGGGTCTGGTTGGGGGAGGAGTTTGGGAGGTGGCAAAATGACGTATTATCAGCTGATTTGAAGGAGCAGCTGCCTGTGTAAAACAGGAGACAGATTTACCGGAGGCTGGGGGTGGTTGTGGAGTCTGGGGATTGGAGAGGGCTCGGCGTGCGCGCAACAAGGGAGTGGGAAGTTCATCTCTGGGATGGGAAGGAGAAGCTAGCTGTTACTCTCGGGGAGCTAAGCTGTTCTCCGGGTCCGGTCCCCAGTTGGGCGGATGTCACGTCGCAGATAGCTGAGCCCCAGGCTGGCGGAACCTAGCAGCCGGAGCGCGAGTGAACAGCTCACAAGAAGCCTGGGGATTCGGGAGTTGAGTGCGCTCTTCTTTCAGACGCTCACTCTCAGAAGCTGCCCAGGGGCCCAGGGAAGGGCACTGATCCCCGAGGAGAGGGTGACATCCGTGACCTCACTACCCTGTGCCAGGCCAGCTCTCCATACCGGCTTCCGGGGGCCAGCCCCAAAGCACAGGTGCTTCCGGGGACACAGAAAGTACATCCCGGTCCTGGTGCCCTGCTCACACGCTTAGAGGGCTCCTTGCCCTTGTTGGCTCCTGTTGTAGTCAGGGGTTACATGGAGAACAACTACATACAGGACACAGTGTTTGTAATACTGTTTTATAATAATCACCCAAAGTTAAACACAAGACGGTGCGGGAAATTCTGTCCACAACACTAAGACCCAGGATAGCCGAGGGCCTGGATCCCACAGCAATATCATGCAAGAGTCCCACTAGAGACCCAAATGCATGACAATGCCTCCCACAGTACCAACTGGGAATCTAAGAGCCCCCAATAAGGGCTCACGCCAGATTATTTACGGTTCTGTGCTGGGAAGGCCACAGGTCAGCGGTG
>RJWM01028515.1:0-25568 GCA_004363535.1 Dasyprocta punctata
AAGGACAGGCTTTACTGAATAACTTCTGGAGTTTTAGAACAAATTAAAGATACATACACAGCAATTTATCAACTACTAAGTAACTTCATAACAAATTCTTAGCAAGCCACTTATGAAAGATCTTTTCTAACAATACATTTAAAAAGTAAACATCAGTGCAGGAAATATTCTTCTGCTTCTCATGATCTCAATGCCTTTCACCATCTCAGCATAATGGAGAGAACATGATACGTCCCCAGTAGTTTGGTTGCTTGGCATGTTTCTCCTTGGGAAGCAGGCCACATGACTGCCAAAGACATCTTAAACTGGGGGGCTAGGGATGTAGCTCAGCACAAGAGCATTTGCCTACCATGTTCAAGGATATGGGTTTGAGTCCCAGTACTAAGAAAAGTAGAGGGAGGGTAGGCCAGGGATGTAGCGCAGCAGCACAGTGCTTGCCTGGCAAGCATGAGGCCTGGAGTTGGATTCCTAATCCCCACCCCTAAAAAAGGAGAGTAGAGAAGGTGGGCTGGCTGGGGTGAAGGATGAAGCAACAGATCCTAAGAAACTCCTGCACAGCTCCAGGACAACAAGACCGCACTCTCTAACTTCAGCTGCCTCACAGTTGGCTGAAGGTTCACACTACAATCCATCTCTGAGTTTGCCCTGAGGTCAGGCTTCCTGCTTGCTGCTCCCAGCTGTTTAAGAGGGCTGCAGGGATAAGTACCAACAGAGACATGGTCCCAGGAGACATGGAGGTTTTCTGATGCATAACTTTCACTCTTAGATTCCCCCACAGCCTTGCTAAATCTTCCATGGACTGTTCAGTTTGTCTATGCCATTTCTACCTCACCTTCCTTCCCAGTTTTCTTTACTCAGAGTCAGGCCAGGTCACAGCTCACCATTTTTCCCAGTCTGAATGCCTTACTCCCCATTTTCTCACACAGGTGTTTCCCCTAATAAAATCTTTTCATGCTGAATCTTATTTTGGAAGCTGACTCTCAAAAGACCCAGAATAACACACTCTCTAAGTTGGGAGCCACTGATTTAGAGTCTCTTTATTTAGAATGTTTGGCACTGCTTCAGAAATAGAAAGCTTATAATATTCAGTTGTGCCTGTTCTTCAGAATATCCTCCTAGCCAGGCAGATGCTTTTCTATGAAGTTATCTGCTACTCTTTACAATTTGCCCTCAAAATAAGCTCATCCAGACTTAACTCCTCAGCTTTAATTCAGCTAATGTGTAATTATTCTCTAAATGGTGCCACACCCACAAAACCTTAAAAATCAAAGCAATTAATTTCCTCCATACTTCTCTTTTCCTAGTTAAGGCAATGAAAAACATGTTTATTTTTCTATTACATTTTTGCCCATTTGAGATTTTTTTGAAACAAAACCAAAAATATTTCTAGATCCTAAAGTACTGTTTGCTGATGTGGTGATTCTTAATCTTCACATGGGACCCAGCACTGAGCCAGAAAAAGACATAGGCATGCACAATTTAACAGAAAAATTCTAAGTTAAGGGACTTCCTAGGCTGTTTGAAGAATCTTGGTTGCTGTTCTTAATTTAAAATGTTTTGCTTCCTACTCTGAGCCACTTTTGAAAAGGGAACATCAAAGTTCTCTATGCTGTTTCTTTGGAATCCATATGCAAATCAGCATAACACGGAGGTTAAACCAGGTGTGGTGGTGCGCACCTATAAATCCAGCACTCAGGAGGCTGAGACAGGAGGATCACCATCAGTTCAAGGACAGCATAGGCTACATAATGAGCTCAAGACCAGCCTGGAATACAAAGCAACCTTGTCCCAAAAATAATGATAATAATAATAATAATAAATAATCTTAAATAAATAAGTAAAATAAAACATAACACGCAGGTATAAATCAACATAACTACATAAATAATTTATATTTAGCTATGATACTGTTTTCATAATAATCTGCCTGAAACAGAGTTTATGAAGGAAACTGTAGAAGTTAATGGGGAATATGGAATACAAGTTCCAGAGTTAATTTCTTGGTTTTGAATTCCACATTACACTCTAAAAACACCAGGCATTGTCATATCTCAGTGTCTTTGCTCTTGCTGTTTCCCCTCCCTTCCCTCAAATGTCTACATGGCTCATTTCCTTACTTCTTTAAGTCATTCTCAAACGACCTTTTCAGAAAGGCCTTCCCTAGAAGCACCTACTCTCCATTTTTTTCTCTAGCCCTGACTGTGCTTTATATTTCTTTATAGACTTTATTATCACCTGACATATCATTCACTGATTAATTTACTTTGCATCCTCCTGAAAGCATAAAAACCTATGGAAGAAAAACTATACACATGCATATACAAATACACTATCAATCCCATGTAGAATAGTGCCCTACTACATGGTAGATGCTCAAAAAATATTCTTTTAAATGTTGTAGAATCTTCATATAATATGTATTTTGGAATGTTTGTATAGAATGAAAACTACTTATACAATATTCTAAATTACTTTTAACTAACAATATGATATCCATCTTTTAATAAGACTGTTAAATGTTTTTCAAAGCAGACTCAGTGGTAACTAGGTTCACAAATTTAATTTGTTCCACAATTTTGGAAAAGATGGCCACTTTTGTGTTTGTGCAGGAAAGATAGCCACAGTTGCATTTGTCACTTGATATAGAATTTGCAAACAAAAACAAAATTTTGCCAGAAATTTTTGTTTGCAAACCAAACTGTTCTCAAACAAAAGCCTTTGTGAACTGAGGTACCATTCCACTTTCATCTGCAAAAATACAGTCTGAAAGCACATATTGATTTAGTTACCTTGGAACTCAGATAAAACCTCCTTCAATAAATATATCTGAAACTTCATAAATAATTATAACTAAAGCTTCAATTGTGTTTACTGCTCTAAATATTCTACATACATTAATTCACTTAATCTTCTAATAGTTCTATAACATAGGTAGTCATCATTCCTCTTTTACAGATAAAGAAGCCAAGACACAGGAAGTTTGTAATGTACCCAAGGTCACTCAGTTAACAGATGGCAGAGACAGGATTCATCTGCAGGATTCAGGAAGTTTGGCCTAAATTCAAGATCTTAACAACTACTCTCTCTAACCTTTTTAGTACATGAAAAAGGAAAGCTGGAGTTTATAGTTGGAGAAATATGAATGTTTTCTGTTACTTGCACTTTCTACTGACAGTATGAACATAGCATTGCCACAGTTATTTAAAGTACTCAAATGGGTCTTTTCTAAAAACTCAAGAAAAAAGGTTAATTGTCTAAACCAGACAATTTTAAAACATTAGTAAAGAATTATCATTGGCTGCTTTTTTTCTCTCCCTCCTAAGCAGCTTTTTATATATACATTGTGCCTGCACTGAATTTTCAAAATCACCCTTATAGTTCAGTTCAGGAATACATTTCCATAATAAAAGCAATTAGCTTGTAGAATACTTTCCTGAAAGAAAGTGGTAAAATCTTTATAGCTTTGTGCATGGATAGCCTCATCTGACTAAGGATGTTTCTGATGGGAGAATTCAGGACACCCTACAACCACAACTTTTCCATTCCTAGTTGGTGCTACTCTGGTCAAAATGATAAGGACCTCTAAGGATATCAGATTCCTTTTTTAAGAAAATGTCACTATTTTTTCTCGTGCTAGATATATAACAAATTTGAGATGTGGATTTAGTTTGACTATTGTGTTGTATACTATACTGGAATTTTTGCCATATTCATCTGGGAAAGCAATTTGGCAGTATTCCAAATTTCAAAGTCAGGTGTGAAATAAATTTAAGGTTTACAGGGTGATGAATATCTAAGCCAGGTTCTCGGATGGCCATTGTTTAACACTGAGCACCATGTGCCAGGAATCTTTGCAAACCTAGACTGCAGATTTCAAATGCTTCTGCAAATAGCGAGTTGTGTATCTTGCCAATTTTGTTCCATTTTCTGGTGCTAGTGGCAGCTGTGCCGGTAAGTGTCTGGATTTGAGTGAAATGCATTGCATTCTTTTTTTATACTAGTAATTTTGGATTTCAGGAAAGTGAAGGTGTTGAAAAGAGTTCACAGATTTTGAAATTTCCTATTAACATTTTTAAAGAGCAAAGAGTTTGACATTTCTCCCGAAGCAGATGTTTTAAATCACTATTGATTGCCTTGACGTCTAGTTCTGAAAATAAACAAAAGTCCTATCTCACAAATGTTCAAACCACAATCTAGCAAAATTTCTCAGATAATGAGATCTGTCCTTAGTTCTCAAATAGCCAAACAAATGTTGTGCTTTATTGGTAATCTATGGGCCTAACATCATTGGTTATTCCATCTCACATTCTTTTCAGAGTAAGAACATATAAATGAATTCCAAATATATTTTTTTAAAAGTCATTTTCCATTACAACCCTCAGCCCAAGGGGTGAACATTTATAGCTGGATACTAGCATTTCATTTATCCTCTCTATTTAGGGACCTACAAGCTTGAAGGAAATTTGATGCTGTCCCAGGCTCCTGGGATTGCACATGTAACTCAGGTTAAGCCAACAAGGGCATTCCAGTGCCTGGCAGTTTGAGGGGTGAAATGTGGAAATGTGGGGCCTGAAACTAGTTGCAATGATTTTGCAACTATGAAGAAAACCAACCCAAAGAAAAAGCCAACAAATGAAGTTAAGAAAATCATATTGTTGAAGAATCAAGAAGTAGATTAAACCACGTGAAAACTCCCCTACATCTGGAATTCTCATTTATGTTAGCCAATGAATTCCTTTTATTTTAAGTCCAAGTTATGGCATCTTATTTATAATTTAAAACTTTTTAGTGATAATAGCTTGCAAAGTATAAAATGGTACACAAGCAATTTCTTAATATTGGAACCCTGTCTGCCACATTTTATGAAGTAGGGTGCTTCAGGCAGCAAAGGACGAAATATTTATCTGCAAGTGGCTTAAACAGTAAGGTTCAGGGCCACAAGCATGTACAATGTGAATAGTTCTCCCTGGAGTTGACTTGCCCCGTGGCTTTGCTAAGGTTACTTTAATAGCATATGGCAAGAAGTTCAGAGGTAGTCCTGATTTAGGGTTGGTTAGTTTAAGAGCTCAATAAGATCATTAAAAGATCTAGATTCTTCCATCTATTCATGCCATATCCTTAGCAGGTTAGCTTGGTCTCTTGTGGTTCCAAGATAACTGGAAACACTTATTTTCAGACATTCCTTGCAGAATTTTTCTTCTATCTCATTGACCAGAACTGGACTATTAATGCAAAACCTGGTGATACTTTTAAGAGCAGAAGCAAAGTTTAACCAAAACGAAGATATAACAAATACAGGAAATAGAAAAATTAGATATAAGAGACAAGTAAAATTAAGTTAAAGAAAAAGGTAACGAGAAGGAGCAACAAAAATAATTATTTCTCAAAAAATGAAAAAGCCTAACTAATCACTATAAAAAAATCACCCAAATATAAAAGATGTCTGTGCTTTCTGAAATATTGTTATTTATATAACAATTGTTTTGAGTTTTTAAATACCAACAGAATGTCACTATAGAAATTACATTTGCCATACTTTATTCTGTATTAAATTGTTCCAACAATAATCAAAGACATACTGTGGGTTCTGATGTATGATTTTTCTTTGGTTCTATTATTTTAATCAGTATAATAGTTTTCATTCTACCCTAAAATGGATTCTAATAATGGAGAATTTGGATTTGGCTTAATACTCTGATTTTTTTTAATGACATGTTCTTAGACTCCACTTATTTTAATATACATCTGGTTTTCCAATATTTTGTTTTATGTCAATCTCAAGCTTTATGGGGGAGGGGATGAAATAGGTCCAGTATAGAGAAAGTTTGCTGTTATTATTATGATACATAGTAATAACAATTGTATTATGACTTCTATTTGATATAACTCAGTTCATGCTTATTAATCAAAAATTTAATAACAGAAAGATCTGCACCTCCTGAGAACCTACCCTGTTGGGTCAGGGAGGATCCAACCAGAAGACAACTAGCCAGCCTTCCTGGTGAGTGGCACGAGTGGTGCAGACTCCAAGAAGAGAAAGATCTGTGCCTCCCGTGAGCCTACGTGGGCTGAGACTCAACACCGTCCCCCACCCTATAAGCATACTTCTGGTTTGGTGGTCTGGCTAAGTTGATAGCAACTAAGGTACATAAAGATACTAAATGCTTACATTGTTTGGTTGATTTTGCAGGGCCTGAGGCCAGCAGTCTGAGCGTCTCTTGGGAGGATGACAGTATGCAATGTAGCAAATATGGGGGATTCCCTCTATCTTGTCTTTGAGGCCCAATATTGTTCTCACTGTTTTGCTTTATTCTGATCAATTGTTTTGCATTATTCAAAATTCTGTTTTGTTTTTGGTTTGATTTTACTATACCTAATGGAATGGTCAACTATTGTGAAGATAACAAGATATACTATAGTAGCTATTGTTTTCCTAGTATCCTGCTTTGAAGTTCTGTACCAGTTTGACTGCTTTGTCTTGATTGACTTTGTTCTGTTGTGTTTTATTAGATTTTACTATCTTTAAAATAAAATTTTTTTAAAAGTAAAAAAAATTAATAACAATATATTGCAACTTGTTTCTGGGGTACCTTGTTTTAGATCACATCCTCTACACTTATCTCTCTTCAATGAGAGTTAAACTGAGTTAAACACATATATCTTTGTGTTTGTATTTGTTGAATGGATTCCAAGAAGTTGTAATCTCAGGTAAACACTTTCAATGGTATTTTAAGTTGATGCCACAAATAGAAAAACTTTTTACTGGTGGCTGTGGCAGGCAGCATCTAAAGTAGCTCCTGAGAATCTTCTCCTCCTGATGTTCATGCAGTTGCATAGTACTTTTTCTCTGAGAGTGGGCTGGGCCCAGTGATACACTGCTAAAGAACAGAGTATGGCAAAGGCAGTGAGATGTCACTTCTAAGATTATGCCACAAAGAAGCCGGGCGTGGTGGCGCACACCTTTAATCCCAGCACTCGGGAGGCTGAGGTGGGAGGAGCGTTGTGAGTTCGAGGCCGGCTTGGGCTACAACGCAAGCGCAAGGCTGGTCTGAGCTACATAGTGCGACCCTGCCTCAAAAAACCAGGGCTGGGAGTTTGGCTCAGCGACTTAAGCACCTGCCCTGGCAGGTGTGAGGTTGTGAGTTCAATCCCCAGTGCCGCAAAAAAAAAAAAAAAAAAAAAAAAGATTATGCTACAAAAAGACTGTGGCTTTCATCTTGGACTCTCTCTCACTTTGTCCATCTCTCTGGGAGAGGCCAGCTCATGCTGTGAGAACTCTGTGGAGAGGAACACATGACCACTAAGTGAGGCTTCTCAGTTCTGCAACCCATGAGAAACAAAATACTGTCAATGACCACATGAAGGAGCTTGGAAATGAATCCCCCTCTGACCTTTAATCATGGTATGCCAATTTGAATGGATTAAGGCACACCTAGTAGATGAGTAAAGCATTCTCCCGAGTATGGTCATGGAGGTGTGACCTTGAGTACTATGCATGGTCCCCTGGCTCTCTGACACTGTTCCCCTACCCTGCTTCCCCGCCACCATGAACTAAGCAGCTCTGCTCCACCACATTTTTCCACCATGGAGTTTCTGCCTTGGACACAGCTTACCATAGCCTGAATCTCCTTAAAACATCAGCAAACTTAAACCTCTCCTCCTTTACTTTGTGAGCATAAAATATTGTGTTCAGCAATAAAAAAGCTGACTAATACAGAAAATTGGTAGTAGGAGTGCAGTTGTTGCTATAACTGTACATGACCATGTGATTTAAAAGTCTTTGGAACTAGTTTGCTGAAAGAGTTTGGAAATATTTGCAAATGTGGGATATAGCAGCCTTAGAATGCAGTAAGCAGAGCTTGATGGGTGATTCTGATCAGAGCTCAAAAAACCAAAATGATAACAGAAATGCAGACAATAAAGGCCAGACTCTAGAAGGTTCACGTATGAACAAGGCATGTCCATTGGCATTAGGACTAGAAGGAAGTATGTTACACTCTGGTAGAAAACTTATCTACATTTTATCCATGTTTTGAGACTTTGTAAGAGACTGAGATTTAACGTGGTAAACTAATTTGGCAGAGTAAATTTCCATGCAGCCCAGCACTCAGGTTGGAGCTGCATAGGTAGTCCTGGCTATTTTTAGTCAGTTTCATAGTGAGAACTGGAGACAAAAAGCAGAGCAGAAAATTTGAAAAACTTAAATTTCAGATGTAACCATGGGTAACGTTGAGACCAAAGGATGTGCTGCTAAAGAGATAAGCACCATCAAAAATAAATTAAGTACATAGAACAGGGACAGAAGAAAAATGCCGTTAGGGCATCTGAGGAATCAAGACCCCACCTACTGCAAGAACAAGGGCACAAAAGTATTAAATTTTAATTTGAGAAGATGTCTTGGGATACCTGCTGGAGAAAGATTTCCTAGGGAATTGGTTCCTTGGGATTTATTTCACCATGTTTGGTCACCCAGGTATTCAGAGACCCCTGCAGCCATGGTCCAACAGGGCTTCCTGTGACAGCAGATGTTGAAATTGTCCGTGTTAGACTGATTTTGCTAGTATGCAGAATGCAAGAGTTATGGGGTCAGGGAGGCTTCCACCTAGATTTCAAAGAAAAGTCTGGAAGATCAGGCAAGGAGCCCCTGATAAGGCAGTAAATGAAGTGTGAGAACAAGGCCAAAGGTGCAGTGGAGATCACAGGAGGTTGGAGATGCCAAGAACATGGAATGTCTGTCATGAAAAGCTGCAAAGAGTTTGTGTGGGCTGCAATGAACAATGCCATAAGTGTTGGGCTCCCAACCCCTTGAGAATTCACAGTTTACCACTCTGTGCCCTGGAGGCTGGATATGGAGCTGCAGGACTTAACGTTTGTCCTGCTGAGTTTCAGTTTTGTTCTAGTTTGATTCTTTTTTATCCTCCAGTTGTCCATTTTTGGATGGAAGTTTAGCCTGTGCCATTGTACCTTGTGATTATGATTTTTTTATGGTTTTTACAAAGAATTCCATGTAAGAATATGCCTTCAATCTCAGAAGACACTTGAACTTCTGAAAAATACTGAAACTATCAGGATTTTGGGGAAGGGATTCTTGTGTTTCCAGTTGCACATGGAATAACTGTATCATGTTAAGCATCATTATGAACTTTCTATTCTTTTGGAGATTAAATATGGCTTAAGGAGATATGTCTGGTTTTCAAGTAGACTAGTGGTCAAGTTTGACCATTAAATTGTGATATATTAACTTGATATCAACTTGAATGGATTAGGAGATGCCTAGTAAATTAGTGAAGCTCAGTCCTGTGTGTATCTGGGTAGGTCACAGAGGTGTGACCTTGGATATTATGTATATATGATCCCTCACCTGTTCCTCTCTGATACTGTTCCCTGCTCAGTTTTCCTAGTCACCATGGACTATGAAGCATTGCTTCACCGCACCCTAGCACAGAGATGTTCTGCCTTGGGCCTAGTTGACCGAGGACTGAAACACTAGTCAAATTAAACGTCTCTTTAAATTGAGAGTGCCTGGGAAGGAAAAGGCTGACTAATACACTCCTTCAGTCAGATCTTTAGGTGACACTCTGCTTACTGTGATAAGCCCAGCTAAGTTGCACATAGACTTCTGACCCATAAAAGCAGGGAGATATTTGTATTGTAATTCTAAGTTTTATGGCAACTTTTTAAGCAGGAATAGATAACTGTACAGTGATAAAGTCAGTACTTTTTTTCCCTACCAAGGGTAGATTGAGAATTTTGGAAAGTGGAATATCAGGTCTAAGAAAAAAAAGAATGCTTCAAGTTATCAACTTATATTTTAAAGTACAGTGATATAGGGGTGGAGTGAACACACCAAAAGATAACTCTCTGACATCTCCACCACCATATATAGTCTGTCCATAGGGTCCTGTGCTGATTTTTAGGTTTCTGGCACCAAATGTGTCAATTTTTTTCCTCAAATGAACCAATACTTTAACCACTCTAGATACCAGCTCAGAATCCTACAACTCAATTCAATTCTAAATTTCCTGGAGCTAGTGTCAGGTCCTACAAGTTAAACCTCAGCATCCTAATACTACTCCCATCTCAGATGCTAGCCACCAATTGCAAATCCTGGGAAACCTGTACTTCTAACAGATCAACTGTAAGTTGGAGATTCTCACAACTCTCTCCTCAAGTTCCCTGACATGCTACCATGACTTATAGAACTAATGAAGTCACTTTAATTACTATCATTTTATTATAATTCAGCAACAGCCAAATGTAAGACATGTACAGGACAAGATGATGGGTAAATGGGTATAAAGCTTCCATACCTTTGGAGGCCACACCACCTGCCCAGCACCTGGATATTTTTGCCAACCCTAGAGCTTGCTGAAACTTGTTACTTAGGGTTTTATAGAGGTTTCATTACATAGGCACAATAGATTAAGTCATTGGCTATTAGTGATTAGTTCAATCTCCAGTCCCTCTCCCCTTCCTGGAAGTTCTGGAATGAAGCTAAAGATTTCAACCCTCTAATCTCTCTGGTGACCAATCCCCATCCTGAAGCTAAAGACCCTCAGCTTCATTTTGACTTATCGTATTAGTAAAGCAAATATATTTCTCTCACTCAAGAAATTCCAAGGGTTTTAGGAACTCTGTAACAGGAACCAAGGACAAAGATCAAATATATTTTTTATGATTCTAGAGGTACATTTTCACTGACCCTTTTTCAAAACAGGTTTGAGGGAATTTACACAAAAGAACATAAATACTAACTTTGAAGTAGAAAATAAAGGCTGGAAAGGGACAGTATTACATTTTTAAAATTAGTACACATTTCCAGTACTTAATATTTGCATTCTATGTGTGGAGTCGCTACACATGCATAGCATATTTTTATTCCCCTTTTATTTTTACATTTTTAAAATTAGTACACATTTCCAGTACTTAATATTTGCATTCTATGTGTGGAGTCGCTACACATGCATAGCATATTTTTATTCCCCTTTTATTTTATATCCTTCCCCTTCCTTTCTTCCCTCCCTCCACCTTTGATCCCCCTCCCATTTGTGAAAGATCTATCTTCGTACTGCCTGTTATCTATCTTTTATTTTGCTCTTTATAAATTACACTCATGGAGTGTGACATTAGTCGGAAGGCTAACAACCCTCCAAAGATATCCACAGCATAATTCCTAGGACCTGTGATTATATTATGTTACAAGGCAACAGAGAATTAAGACTGCAAATGAAATTGAATTTGCTAATCAACCAGCCTTAAAATAAGAAGATTATCCTGGATTGTTTTAGTGGGCCCCGTGTAACTGCAAAATTCCTTAAATGGAGAACTGGAAAGCAGAAGAGACAAGGAGGTAGCATGAAAAAGGATTGACCAACCACTTCTGACTTTGAAGGTGGAATAGTACCCAAGACCAGGAATTTCCTTTTCCTAAGTTTTCAGACACTTCTTATTTTATCTGGGCAACAGACCAAATAATTTTAGAATCATGGACACCAAGGCAGATTAATAGTTTAAACTACTTCAATTTTCTACTTTTGTGGTAGTGATTAACCCTTTGCTAAAGGGACAGAGAATTATATACAAAAAGTGTCCAGTAGGACATGCTGGGGCTGTGCTCACCATGGCTTCCCTGCAAGAAGAGGTCCAGCTCACACTCCACATTTTCATGTCAACCTTATCCAGGAAAACAAAAACCCCATCAGAAATACATCTTAGAATAAATGTTCAAAATGATTTGAGAGCCTCCTTGGAGGTCTCACATCCTGTGCACACAACCTTATCAGAGTATCCTCCCCTCACCTCCTTTCCCTGTCCTCCTCCACTATAGCTGCCCTGGCCCATTCACCATTCTTCAACTTCCCCTGTAAGATCCTGCTTCCCAGCCCTGTGTTACTGCTTCATCTTTCTGGTGTATTTTCCTTATTGCTCTGTCACTCTTTTCAGATTGCTGCTCAAGGGACATTAAGAAAAGTCTTCCTTGTCCATTCTAGGTAAAAGGCTCCTCTCCCATCACTTTGCCCGTTAACCCACTTTACCCTTTTTCATAGCCCTTGTTACACCTGAAATTAGATTTATATATTTATTATTGCCTACATCCTAGATTGCCTAGATTTATATATTTATTATTACCTACTACTAGAATGTAGTCTCCACATGAGCAGGGGTGCTGACTTTTTACTTACTGCTCATCCCACTATTCAGAACAATGATAGGCACATAGAAAGCTCTCAGTAAATATTTAACAGATAAATGAATGAATGCTTTTCAACTACCTAGTCATTTTCCCAAGGAAGATTTATAAGAAACATTTTCCATCTTTTTATATTTTGAATCATGTATGAGAGCTCTCAGGTACTAGGGAAGCTTCTTGCTGGCCTCTACTTGATCGGACTTTGAGTAGCCACAAATTTAATATCTGTGTGCTTGCCACAGTCAGTAACATCTGTTCCAGTCACCTAACACCTACTTCTTCCAAATCTAAACTGGTTCTCACACAAACAATGGATCTCAGGGCTTATGGGTTTTTCGTTATTTTTTGTTACATAACTGGCAGCATATTAGGCTTGTTTGCACCAGTATCACTACAAATATGGTAATTCATTGCACTATGACATTGCAACAGTTAATATGTCAGTGTGTGTGTGGGGGGGGGTTTCAGCTCCATTATAATCTTACGAGACCACTGTGATGTATGCAGTCCATAATTGACCAAAAAGTCAATATGTGGTGCCTGGCATTTATAACTTATTTTATTTTATGCATCCCTCCACCAAAATATAAGCTTCAAGAGATGGAGAGATTTTTTTCTTTTAAATGTGAGAACACTGTGCTCTAAGCTCTAAGCCTTAGCATCTCTGAGTTGTTGTAGTGTCTGATTAATCATCTAGTCCTAAAACTTTCCAAAGGTAAGGAAAAACATAAAGGAAAATAAATACTAGACCCTTACCTTTCAGGGGAATTTTGGATGTGCCACAGAGTGTGGCTGTGTTTGCATCAGCCCTTCTCCTACTTTTAAAAATAAAAGTATACATCTCACCTATTCCAAGTCCTTCAGTGGGGATTCTGAGTGCAAAAAGCCTCCAGGGGACTGAACAAAAGGGTAAACCTTTGCAGTGATTAATCAGAACATACTTTACATTTAATACTTTTTCTTTCCCAGGGACATACACACTGCAGTTAAGGGTAAACCACTGTGTTATAAACAGAGCATTTTTACCCAAGGGTATCATTTTTAAAACATAAGCAATTATTTTTAGCTGTTCCTAATATTTATTTCTAAGATCTGTATTTACAAATACAAACATTTCAAAAATGACAAAGCTAAATAGATGAGCATATTAGTTGTCTATTGCTGCACAACAAACTACTACAAACTTAGCAGTTTAAAACAGCACACATCATTTCACTTTCTATGTGTCAGGTTCTGGCCACAGTTTAACTGAGTGTTCTGCTTAGAGTTCACAATGTTACAATCAGGGCTGCACTATCACCTGTAGATTTGACTGGAGGAGGATTCACTTCTAGTCTCACTCAGGTTATTGGCATAATTCATTTTCAGGCAGCTGTAGAAGTGAAGGTGTTGGCTGCTTGCTGGTTGTCTGTTGGCAGCATTCCTCTGCTCTTTGAGACAATGATCAACTCCTAATGGCCCCTAGCATTTCCTAGAAACTGCTAGCAGTTTCTGGCATTGAGCTTCCTCCACGTGGCCAGTTACTTCATTAAACCAGCAAGGAGAGGCTCTCAAGCAAGTTACTATCTGGTTACTTTTACTTTTCTCACATTGCTGGGACAAAATACCTGACACTCAAAATGAAGGAAGGAAACATTTATTTATTTTACAGTTTTTGGAGGTCTCAGTTAATAATCAGCTGGTTCCAAGGCAGGGTGGCACGTCACTGGGACAACACTTCAAGAAGGCAGCATCCAGAGCAAAAGGGAGAAAACCAGCCTCTTCTCCTCCCTTATATTGTACACAGGCTACCCCCACCCCTTCAGGACAGGTGTAACACTCACAAAATCTCCCTGCCTCCTTTGCACAGGATGAGGATATTTACAAAGTAAGAACCCTGGCTTCCTGCTGAGTCTCTCAGTTAAACTTGTAAACTTCTCAAGTTGACACAATGTATCAACCATAACAGTTACCTACAAGGAAGAGTCTTCTACTGAGGTAGGCGAAGCATTGTGGGTTTGAGGCCGGCTTGGGCTACAACGCGAGTGCAAGGCCGGCCTGAGCTACACAGTGCGACCCTGCCTCAAAAAACCAGGGCTGGGAGTTTGGCTCAGTGGCTTGTGTGCCTATCAGGCAGGTGCGAGGTTGTGAGTTCAATCCCTGGTACCGCCAAGAAAAAAAAAAAATTTATAATCATAGAATCGCTTGCCATCACCATTGCAACAGAGGGAACATGTTAATCAGCTTCCTGTCACTGTGACAAAATATCCAAGATATTCAAATTTTAAGGAAAAAGGGTTTATTTCAGCTCATGGTTCCAGAGGTTGCAGCTTATTGCTTGGTCCAGTTGCTTTGGGTCTGTGTTAGCATTGTGCATCAAGGCAGGAGTGCATGACAGATGGTCTGTCCATCTCACAGCAACCAGGAAACAAAGAGAAGAGGTTCCCAACAGTACCTGCAAGAATACATGCCAGTGACACAACTTCCTTCCACTAGGCTTCCCCTCTTAAAGGCTCTATACCTCCCGGTGGGGCCAAGCAGAGGACCAAGCCTTTAACACATAAGCCTTTGGGTAGCATTCCAGATCCAAACAATGGCAGAAGGAGTTACAGAAAGATATGCAGTCCAGATGACAGGGCTCATGTGGGGTCATGACACACAACAACAACAAACAACAGTTACTAACACTGCACATACTGAAATGTTTCCCTGAACTACCAAGTTTTTAAAGGTGTACTGGACAAAGATTATACGTAAAATTTTACAAAGATTATATGTAAAATTTTAGAATTGGGGTATATTACACAATACGAAGTGATAAACTAATGTTTTAAATCATACATGAAATATTTACAATTATAATATTGGTTTGATCTCATTTTAATAAATGTTTAATGTTTTCCATTTCTTCTTTCAAAATATATGCTAGTGGCTAGGAGGATTTGTTTTTGTGGTTTCGTTTTTATTTTTATTAGTACAAGTTGGCAGTACATAATGATTACATCCACTGTGGGGAGTTGTTACGTGGATATAACACATCTTAATTCTTTTTTGACCCCCTTTCCCTCATCTCTCTCCCCGCTTCCTCTATTTCTTAGTCCCAATCCCATTTGGAAAAGATCTGTTTCCCTCTTTGCTATTGTCTATTTTTTATTTTGCTCTTCAATTTCTTCATAGTTTTGTTTCTGATATAAGAAATAGCACAATAGGGCCAGGAGTTTGGCTCAGTGGCTTAAGTGCCTGCCCTGGCAGGCGCGAGGTTGTGAGTTCAACCCTGGTGCCGCAAAAAAAAAAAAAAAAAAAAAAAAAGAAACAGCACAATATTCTAGCTTGTGTGTTTGATTTACTTCACTTAACATTATTGTCTCAAGGTGCATCCATTTTCCTACAAATGGCTCAAATGTATCCTTTTTATGGAGAGTAGTACTGCATTGTATACAAACGTATTTTCTTTATCCATTCATCTGTTGATGAACATATAGGCCACTTCCAACTAGCTTTTATAAGTTGTGCTGCTATAATTATGCATATGCATATGTCACTGTAATACAATGTCTTTTAATTCTTTCTAAAAGATACCTGAAAGGGGAATAGCTGGGTTGAATGGAATTTCTAGTTTTAGCTTTTTGAGGAATCTTCACAATGATTTCCACAGTTGTTGAATTAATTTGCATTCCAACCAACAATGTAGAAGGGCTCCTTTTTCCCCACAGCCTCACCAATATTTGTTATTATTTGATTTCTGTATGATAGCCATTTTTTCTTGAGTAAGATGGAATTTCAGTGTTTAATTTTAATTTCTCTAATGACCAAGGATATTGAACTTTTTCATGTATTTATTGGCCATTTGCACTTCTTCCTCTGCAAATTGTCAATTCATTTCAATTGCCCATTTTTTGATTGGGCTTTTTATTTTGGAGTATTCTGATTTTTAGGATTCTTTATATATTCTAGATATTAGCCCTTTGTCTTAAGAGTTGCTGAGAAAAAAAACTCCCATTTCGTAGGTTTACCCTCCACTGTGTTGGCTGTTTCCTTTGCTATGTAGAAGTTTTAAACTTAATTTAATTTAATCGCATTTGTTGATTTTTAAATTTTTATACAATTGGGGTTCTGTTCAGAAAGTTCTTGCCTGTCTTCAAGAGTTTTTCCTATTTTGTCTTCCAGTATATTGAGTGTTTCTGTTTTATTATTTACATCTTTGATCCATTTTTATTTTAGTTCAGTAAATGGTGATATATACACATCTAGATTCAAATTTCTGCATATAAATAATCAGATTTCTCATCATCATTAAAGAGGCTATCTTTCCTTCAGCTTATGTTTTGGCCCTCTGGTCAAAGATCAAATAGCTGAATGTACCTGAGGTTGTTTCTGCATCCTCTGTTCTGTTCTCCCGATGCACATGTCTGTTTTTATGCCAGTACCATGTTCTTTTTATCACTGCAGCTTTGTAAAATAATTTGAAGTCCACCATTATGATCCTTCCTGCTTTGCTCTTATCACCCAAAATTGGTTTTACTATTCTTGGTCTCATCTTGTTCCACATAAATTTTCAGATTGTCTTCACTACTTCTGTGAGGAACACTGTTAGGATTTTGAATGGAATTGCATTAAATCTGTTTATCAGTTTTGGGAGTATGACCACTTAGATAATATTGGTTCTTCCTATTCAGGAACAGGGGATATCTTTCTATTTTCTGAAATCTTCTTTGATCTCCTTTTTCAGAATACTGTACTTTTGTCATAGGTGTCTTTCACTTTCTTGGTTAGGTTAACTCTCGAGCAATTTTTCTTGATGCTATGAATGGTGTTGTTTTCCTAATTTCTTTCTCAGTGTGTTCATTATTGGTGTACAGGAAAGTGTTCCTTTTTGTGTGTTGATTTTGTATTCTACTACATTGCTGAATTTGGCTATTAATTCCAGGAGTCTTTTAATAGACTTATTTACTGTAAAGAATCATGTCATTTGTAAATAATGCAATTTGACTTCTTCATTCTCTATATGTATCCCTTTTATTTCTTTCTCTTGCCTGATCACTGTGACTAGTGTTTCGAGGATTATGTTGAACAGGAATGATGGTAATGGACATGATTGTCTTGCTCCTGAGTTTATTTATTTATTTATTTATTTATTTTTGTCTTTTTGAGACAGGGTCTTCCTATGCAAGTCAGTTGGCCTTGTGCTCACTTTGTAGCTCAGGCTGGCCTCGAACTCGAACTCCCAGCTATCCTCCTGCCTCAGCCTCCAGAGTACTGGGATGACAGGCATGTGCCACCATGCCCAGCTTGTTCCTGACTTTAGAGGTAAAGCTTTTAGCTTTTTCCCATTTAATAAGGTGCTGGTAATAGGTTTCGCATAAGTAGTTTTTATCAGCATGAAATAAGGTCTTTTAATACCTATTTTCTTCAGGGTTTATCATGGTTGAATGTTGGATTTTTTTTTCTACATCTATTGAGATGATCATGTCAATGCTTTTATTTAGGTGTTATCTTACATTTATTGATTTGTAGATATTGAAACATTCTTGCATCCCTGAGATGAGGTCTAATTGGTCTCAAATATGGTACACTCTGCATGGATTTCCTCTCCACCTCTAGCTTGCCACATGGAAGTCACTTTCATAGTAAAACTCTAGTTTTCCTGTCAGCTCTCTCCTGATTCCTGAAGATTTACTTCTGTTTTTTCTCTTCTCCTATTGTTGTTTTCCAGGTGTCTCTATTTCAGGTCTTAGAGAGCAGGACAATTATTTTTAGTAGAAGTTTTAACAGAAGTTTTCTTGTTCTTTAGATACTTTGTGAGTGTGTGTGTGTGTGTGTGTGTGTGTGTGTAAATTGAACCCAAGGCCTTCACACTGAGCTACATTCCAATTCCTTTATAAAATTTTTTATTTTGAGTCAGAGTCTCACTAACTTTTCCAGGAAGGACTCAAACTTGCTATCGTTCTGTGCAAACCTCCCAGAGTGCTAGGATTAAAGGCCTGGTTTAAACGCATAGAATTTTTAAAAGCTAAATTATGGTATCTAAATAATTAATGGGTTTAATTCTTCTTTTATATATGACTCATATTTAATTAGCCCCAAATAGGAACACCAACATTTCAGCATACCTTATATGATACTCTCTTTCTCATACATGAGTAATATTTTAAGCTAGAAATTAAACAGCATCATTAAAAATTAAATAATGAGAAATAGCATTTTGATTTCTTACCTTTTCAAAATGTTACAACATTAATGAATTATGTTGAATGTACATTAGTTAGATCTTGACCTCTTTTAGTAATTTGTCTTACCAAATGTGTTCTATAACCTTGGTCCAGCAATATTTATACTAATCTTTGACACGTGTAACACTTATATCTAAACTGAAAAATAAAGTCATATTTTTTCCTGATGAATAATGTGTCTAATTGGGATTGATAGGACTAACAAGAATGACTAGTTTCCCTCTACTACTTGAATGAAGAAAAGTTTCAATTTTTAGAAGAAAATATGTTTTAATGATGTAATAAGATAAAAAATATTTTACAAGACATATTATATTGGCAAAGGCATAGAAAATAAACATTTTGTTTCTCTGAGTCCTCTGTGAATATATTGAGTTAATCAAGGTATTACAAATTGAAAGAGTAATAAGTGTAATTAAAACTCATTTGTTAAGTTTTGGTAAAACCTTTTTATGAATTTCTCAGAAACATGAGAAACCAAATGCCTTCTGATAACTGGAAAACAAATCATTTTGCACATCACATAGTTTCAATTAATTTCTTTCACTAATTTGGAGGAGAACCTAGTTACATTTCCAGATAATAGATAAGTTAAACAATTGTTTATCATTACTGCCTAGCACATAACTCAGAAAATACTATTGAATTACTTATTTTTTTGCTACTTACTTAATGAATAATATTTCTTAGTACTTTTACTTTTACAAATGAAAAAGAATAATAGAATTAATTCAAAATTCTTATCCAGCAATAAGTAATAAACTAATTGTTGGGGAGAGACTAACTTTATTAGGAATTAGATTTTTAATACAATTTTACATTTTATATTTAAGTAATTACCAATATGTTATCTTTGTTATTTTAGTATGTACTAATGATGGCTATAGTAACACAACCAAAAGAATCTTTTTATTTTTTAAATTGACACATAAAACTTGTATTTATTTACAAGTACCACGTGGTGTTTCATGCCCCCCATTGTGAAGTTCAAATCAAAATAAACTTGTCTATCTTCTCAAATATTTATTTCCTTGTGATGAAAATATCTATTATCTTTTTTTCTAGGAATAAGTGGTGCTTGGTTCATGAATTTAATTCTTTCCATTTTTCTAGTCTCAAACTGAATTGGATGAGAACCATATCAAATTTCCTCATACATTGAAACTAACCTTTGAGTTTGACTCAGTTCTCATCCAATTCAGTTTGCAACCAGAATCATGGAAAAAATTAAGTTCATGAACCGAGGTACCACTGTACATTGTCATTATCTATAGTGACTCTACTGCACAATAGAACACCAGCACTTCTTACTCCTAAGTGTAGTTTGTACTTGTAGACTCACTTTTCCTGATCTCTCCCTCCTTACCAGCTCCCCCACCACTGGTAACCTCTATTCTATTCTCAATTTCTGTGAGATCATTTTTTTTTAGACTCCACATTGTGTTAGACCATGTGGTACTTATTTCTCTGTGCCTGATGTATTTCATTTAAAATTTTGTCACTTATGGCAAGAGTTCATCCTTTCTATTGCTCTATTCTACTATAATATTTTTTATCCATTCATTCATTAATGAATACTCAGTTAGATTCCATTTCTTGGCCACCATGAATAGTGCTGCAATGAAAATGGTAATGTAGGTTTCTCTCCAGCATACTGATTTCATTTCCTTTGGCTAGATGCCCAGTAGTAAGATTGATAGATCACATGGTAGTTCTATTTTTTACTTTCTTATGGAACCCTCATGCAATTTTTCCATGATGATTTTTCCTGTACTAATTTACATTCGTACAAACAATGCATAAGTTGTTCCTTTTCTCCAAATCCTTGCCAGCATTTGTTATCTTTGGTCCTTCTGATAATAGATATTCTAACTAAATAAGGTTAAATTTCATTGTGTTTTTAATTTGCATTTACTTGATGGTTAGTGAGACTGAACATTTTTTCATACGTCTGTTGGCCATTTGTATGTATTGCTTGGAGAAAAGTCTAGTTTGATTGTCCATTTTAAAATCAAATTGTTTTTGCTTTTGTTTTTGTTATTAAGCTGTTTAGAATTGCTTATGTATCTGGATATTAACTCCTTATTAGATGAATAACTCATAAGTATGTTTTCCCACTTTATAGGAGGTCTCTTTGCTCTGGTGATTGTTTCCTTTCTTGTATAAAAGCTTTTTAGTTTGATGTAGTCCACTTATTTTTGCTTTTGTTGCTTGTGCTTTGAGGTCTCATTCAAAAAATCCTTGCTCAGACCAGTATCAGGAAATGTTTCTCCCATTTTCTTCAAGCAGTTTCATAGTTTCAGGTCTTATATTAAAGTCTTTTGCCCATTTTGGGTTGATTTTTATATGTGATGAATACAGTGGTCTAATATCATTCTTCTGAATGTAGATATTCAATTTTCCCAGCACTATCTTTTGAAAAAACAATGCTTTATCAATGTGTTGTTCTTAGCACCTTTATCAAAGATGAATTGACTGTAGAAGCAAGTTTACTTCTATACTGTTCTTTAAATTTCATTTCATTTCATTTCATTTTGAAACAGAGTCTTGCTGTGCACATCAGGCTGGCCTTGAACTCACTTATGTAGCCCAAGTTGGCCTCAAACTCACAATGATCCTCCTACCTCAGCCTCCCAAGTACTGAGATTATAGGGATGCACCATCATGTCCAGTCATATTCCTCATTCTTTTCCCTTGGCCTATGTTTCTGTTTTTATACCAATACTATACTGTTTAAATTATTATAGCTTTGTAGTATATTTTAAAGTCAGGTAATCTAATGTCTCTTGCTTTGTTTTTGTGCTCAAGATGGCTTTGACTATTCAGAGATTGTGTGGTTCCACACAAATTTTAGGATTTTTTTCTAGTTATGTGATTATCAGTGACATTTTGATAAGGATTGCATTTGATCTGTAGAATTCTTTGAGTAGTATGGCCATTTTAACCATACTGATTTTTCCAATCCATGAATACAAGATGTCTTTCTTTTCATCAATGATTTTTTCTTTCTCATTAGAGATCTTTTACCTCTTTGGTTAAATTTATTCCTAGATACTTTAATTTTTTTGTAGCTATTATAATAGGATTGATTTCTTGGTTTGTATTTCAGGCATTTACTATTTGCATACAATATGCTACTGATTTTCATATAATTTTGTATCCTGTAATTTTGGTTAGTTTGTTTATTAATTCTAATAGCTTTTAGTGGAACAATTAGGATTTATTTTATGCATGAGATAATATTATATACAGTGACGATTCAGCTTGCTTCTTTCCAATATAGGTGCCCTTAGTTTTCTTCTCTTGTGTGATTGTTTCGGCTGAAGCCTTTTGCACTATATTGAACAAAAGTGGTGAAAGATCTTCTCCGAGATTGTAGAAAACTTTTAGTTTTTCCCAGGTCAATATGATATTATTAAAGGCCTTTATTATTCTGTTATAAATTCTTTTCATACCTAATTTTTCAGAATTTTTTAAACATGAGTGTTAAATCTTATTAAATGTTGTGCTCACTTTGATAGCATGTATACTAAAATCTTATCAAATGCTTTTTCTGCATCTATTCAGATGATCAAATGATTTTTGTTCTTCATTCTGTTGTTGTGGGTTATCATATTTATTGATTTG
Organism: Dasyprocta punctata; assembly: GCA_004363535.1. Classification (NCBI taxonomy): domain Eukaryota; kingdom Metazoa; phylum Chordata; class Mammalia; order Rodentia; family Dasyproctidae; genus Dasyprocta; species Dasyprocta punctata. Next base: position 22,027 of record RJWM01028515.1, read on the forward strand.
TGTATGTTGACCATTTTTGCTTCCCTGGAATGAGTCTCACTTGATTACAGTGGGTCATTTTAGCATAATGTGCTCATGGATTCAGCTTGCTAGAAGTTTAATGAGGATTTTTAAATCTATGTTCATCAGGAATATTAGCCTTTAGTTTTCTTTTTTATGGTTGTGTTTGAATGCTTTTAGTATCAGGGTAATACTAGCTTCACAGAATGGGTTTGAAAGTATTCCCTCCTCTTCAGTTTCTTGGAATAATTTGATGAAAACTGGCTCTTACTTTTCTTTAAATGTTTGGTAGAATTCAGCAGTAAAGCTGTCTGGTCTTAGGTTTTTCTTTGTTGTGGTACTTTTTTTACTGATTTGATCTCATTTCTTGTTATTGGTCTGTTTACTTTTTCTTCTTCTCTATGATTCAATCTTGGTATGGGAATGTGTCCACAAATTTGTCCATTTCTTCTAGGTTATCAAATTTGTTGGTGTATAGTTGTTCATAACATTCTCTAGTGATACTTCATGTTTCTTTGGAGTCAGTTGTAATATCTCTTTTTTCATCTGTGATTTTATTTGAGCCTGAAATAAAATGTAGTTAACCCTCAGAACCATAGGTTACTGTCAAGAAGATAGTTTTGCAGAGAATTAAGACAGAGTAAACAAATACTTTTATGCTTAAAAGCATTATATGAGAGTTAAATTATATGGAATAATTAAATGTAAATATGACTTTGAGGAAGAAAAAACTTCCAGATATTTTAAATAACCTATTTATAAATACACAAAGAATATTACAAGGGGTAGATATCAAGTAATTATAATATTTAGGTTCTGCTGAACACTTACGAGAACAATACAGCAGTTTTGTTTTAAAACGCTACTATATTACAAAATGTAAAACAAAACATCTTTTGCAATTATATAAACAAGATGAAAACCTTTAGATGTTAACTTAAAAACACATGAGGGGCTTTGTAGCTTTTTCAAAATTAACTTGGAAGGTTTTTTAAAAATTAAAATCTCTACAACCACGAGGTTCTGAGGTCTGATGCTGTTCCCAAGCTCCAAAAAAGTGTCTCTGGCAGCTTGATGGGATGCTTGGGTCTGACACACACTGGATTACAAATTTGCAGACCACATCTCGTAAATGCCTAACCAATCAAACACACAGTCACACAGAAGGTCACCTAGGCCAATTTTCTCTGTCAATTAGAGTGGGATGACTGCTTCCTCCTCATTCTCTAGTAAATCACATTGCTCCCTCAGCACCCATGGCTCTGGGGTACCATGACAAAAGAAGGGCATGGACCAGATCCCAGAAGTCTAGTCTTCTGGCCAAGTACCAAAACCTAAGATGTGTCAAGGGAAAGGCAAGAACCTGCAACCTGGGCAAAAGGCAGAGACATTGTCTCAGGGACCATGAAAGTGACCAAGTGTTTGAACTAGAGATATAACATCCAAACAAGGTGTCTAGATGCAAAATTGCCACCTGGGTCTCTTGAAATGCCACCTGGCTAAGAACAATAAATTTCCCCAGCACCTTGTATAGCAGAAAGCATGCAGATAAGACTGTGAGACAAGGACTCCCCCCAGGATGGCAGAACTGTAAACAGCAAGGTAAATGGCCTCTCTAAAAGATACCGTCCAGATGCTGGAGTATAGCAACGTGGGGAGGATAAAAAGGAAGGAGCCAGGTCCTCTGGACCCAAGAAGAATCTAAAGCAAGAATTGAAGCCCACAGAAAGAGTAGAAAGAGGCACTTAGATGGGGAGAGTGGTGGCTGGTGGTGCCTCTGCCTGGAGCTGGACCCACTTGGTAAAAGGTGTTCCTGGAACCTGGGGACACACGGTCCGAGAGCTGAGACCGCAGCTGCTGCGAACCTGAAGCCATCAGCCCAGCAAGATGGCGTCAGAGGAGAGCAACAGTGAACAGGGGGAGCCGACCTGGAGAACTGTGAGTGGAGGTTCTCACCCTCCTGAGTGAGGGAGAGATAGGTGGGGAGACATCTTGGAGTTGGGCTGGGAACTCCTGTCTGGCCACGGACCCACAGAGGTCACACAGGCTGAGCCCTGTCCCTGCACGCATTCTGGGGGCCACTTCGGAGGGTCTCTGTGGGTGACAGGCTTGGTCTGAAGACGGTGGCTGTGCGCATACTCCAGGGGTGTTGCAGAAAGTCCGTGGGTGACCAGTTCACCAGCCCAGGTTCACAGGTAGTGGCCGGCCCCTACACGCACCAAACCAGCCATTGTGGCACCGAGGCAGGCTGAGGAAAGGCAGTGGATGGTGCTGTAACAGCACCCCCAGTGGCAGCCATCAGATGTCCATAGTCGGCCCCAGCTGGAGGAACCAGTCTCACTTCGGAGAGGTTACAGCCAATGTAGGGAGTGCCTGGGTCCCCAGTACCAATTTGCCCAGCGGAATGAAGGAAAATGCCAAGACAGAAAAGCAGGGGGCAGTCTCTGGCCTCTAGTCCAAGCAGAGTAAATCCAGGAGATGCAAATGCAGAGGAGATCGGGACTCCCACAACTGAAGTTTCTAAGGTGATGGAAATGGAAGTAAAGAAACAACTTCAAGAGGCTATAAAAGAGATTAGAGCAGAAATGCTGACTCAACTAAAGGAAGAAATGAAAACCATAATAAAAGATCTGCTAGGCAACCCTAAAGGAGACATAGATGAAAAAATGGAGCATAGGAAAATGAAGGAAACCTGGAATGAACAATACAAAAAAGATTCAGAATACATGAAACAGATTGAAAGAGATTACCAGGAATTCAAAAAAATCCAACTAAAGTTGGCAAAACTACCTGAAGGAAACTAAAGATAGACTTTTAAACCTTGAAGACAGGTTTACAGCTTATGATCGAGAAAGGAAAGATCTCTTAAAAATAACAAGAAACCTGTGAGTAACAATACAATGGCTACAAGACAACCCAAAGAAACATAACTTAAGAATCAAAGGTGTGAGTGAAAAAGCAGGGGTCAATACAAATCAAATTAAAAGCCTATTTACAGAAAGAATTTCAGAAAACTTTTCAACCATGGGAACAGAAGAGACTTTCAGATAAGTGAAGCATATAGAACTCCAGCTAAACATAACCAAAATATACCTACACCCAGACATATAATAATCAAGATGCCAGAAATTCAACACAAAAACAGAGTATTAAGAGCTATTAGAGGAAAAAAAAACAGATCGCCTACAAAGGAAAACTCATCAGAATCACAACAGACTTCTCAACACAAACCATCAGGTCAAGAAGAGCTTAGAGTGAAGTATTTCAAGCCCTGAAAGAGAACAACTTTCAACCCAAATTGACATACCCTGCAAAACTATCTTTCAAAATCAACGGAGAAACAAGATACTTCCACGACAAAGAACAACTAAAGGAATTTATGACAACCAAGCCAACCCTACAAAGAATACTGAAGAACATTTTAGAGAGAGATAAAAAAGTTCACCGCTTCAGAAATAGTGGCAGCGGGATATCACCGAGCAGGGCAGACAATTGAATAATCCATCATCAGGATTTGAGTCCAGTATTGTTTTCAATGAGCT
>RJWM01028516.1:8541-25632 GCA_004363535.1 Dasyprocta punctata
TTTTTTTTTTTTTTTTTTTTTTTTTTTTTTTTTTTTTTTTTTTTTTTTTTTTTTTTTTTTTTTTTTTTTTTTTTTTTTTTTTTTTTTTTTTTTTTTTTTTTTTTTTTTTTTTTTTTTTTTTTTTTTTTTTTTTTTTTTTTTTGCGGCACCGGGGATCAAACTCACAGCCTCACACCTGCCATACAGGTGCTTAAGCCACTGAGCCAAACTCCCAGCCCTAGTTTTTTGAAGCAGGGTCGCATTATGTAGCTCAGGCCGGCCTTGCACTTGCGTTGTAGCCCAAGCCAGCCTCGAACTAACATCACTCCACCTACCTCAGCCTCCCGAGTGCTTAAAGGTGTGTGCCACCATGCCCGGCAATCTGTTTCTTTTCTCTATCAGCTTTTAATATTCTGTTCTTGTGTTGAATTTCTGGGATCTTGATTATTATATGTCTGGGTGTAGATTTATTTTGGTTATGGTTAGCTGGAGTTCTATATGCTTCACTTGTCTGAAAGTCACTTCCTTTTCCCATGCTTGGGAAGTTTTCTAAAATTGTTTCTGTAAATCAGCTTTTAATTTCATTTGTACTGACCCCTGCTTTTTCACTCACACCTTTTATTGTTAAGTTATGTTTCTTTGGGTTGTCTTGCAGCTGTTGAATTGTTACTTCCAGTTTTCTTGTTATTTTTTTAAATTTTTTTATTTTTTTGTGCAGAACCGGGGATTGAACTCACAACCTCGTGCCTGCCTGATAGGCACGTAAGCCACTGAGTCAAACTCCTGGCCCTGGCTTTTGGAGGCAGGGTCACACTGTGTAGCTCACGCCAGCCTTGTGCTCGTGTTCTAGCCCAAGCTGGCCTCAAACTCACAATGCTCCACCTACCTTAGCCTCCCAAGTGCTGGGATTAAAGGCGTGTGCCACCACGCCCGGCTTTCTTGTTATTTTTGAGAGATCTTTCCTTCCACAATCATAAACTGCAAACCTATCTTCAAGGTTTGAAAGTCTATCTTTAGTTTCTTTCAAGTGGCTTTGCCAACTTTCATTGGAGTTTTTGATTTCCCAGTTATCTCTTTGAATCTGTTTCATGTATTCTAAATCTTTTTTGTATTGTTCATTTAAAGTTTCCCTCGTCTTCCTATGCTCCATTTTTTCATCTATGTCTCCTTTAGAGTTGCCTAGCAATTCTTTTATTACGTTTTTCATTTCTTCTTTTAGTTGAGTTGGTATTTCTGTTCTAATTTGTTTTATAGTCTCATGAAGTTGTTTCTTTACTTCAGTTGTCATCACCTCAGAGACTTTAGTTGTAGGACTCCTGACCTCTTCTGCGTTTGCTTGTCCTGGGTTTGTTCTGCTTGGGTTGGAGGCCAGAGACTGCCTTTTGCTTCTTTGTCTTGACGTATTCCTGGGTTCTTCTGGGCAAATGGGTACTGGGGACCCAGGCACTCCTTGCATTGGCTGCAATTTCTCTAAAGTGAGGCTGCTCGGCCTCTCCAGCCAGCCCTGACCATGGACATCCAATGGCCTCCACTAGGGGTGCTGTTGTGGCACTATGCTTCCTCTCCCCAGCCTGCCTTGGCTCCCAATGGCTGGTATAGTGAGTGCAGCGGTGGGACCGCTGCCTGCGAACCTGGGCCCATCACCTGCGGATTCTCCACCCCTGGTGCGTGCATGGAGCCGCCACTTCCAGTTCAATCTGGTCACCCACAGGGACCTTCCAAGGTGGCCCCCAGAAAGCATGCAGGGGCAGGGATCAATTGGAGCAATTTCCATGGGTCTGCACCCAGCTAGGAGCTTCTGGAGGAAGCCCAGAGCAGCTCCAGCCCCATAATGTCTCCCAGCCAATCTCTTTCTCCTGCGGGAGGGTGAAGACCTCTGTACTCACCGTCAGCCGGTTTAGTTCTCCAGGTCTGCTCCCCCTGTCCACTGCCACTCTCCTCCAATGCTGCCTCTCTTGGCAGAGGCCTCCAGAGTTGCTGCCACAGCAGCACCTTGATCGTGTGTCCCCAGGTTCCAGCAGATCCTCTCACACAGTGGGTCCGGCTCCAGGCAGAGGTGCTGCCAGCTACCACCTTCTTTGTTTAGGTGTTTCTTTTTACTTCTTCTATGGGCTTCATTTCTTGCTTTAGATTCTTCCTGGGTTCAGAGGACCTGCTTCCTTCCTTCTTGTCTTCCCCTTGTTGCTATATTCCAGCATCTGGATGATATCTCTCAGGGAGGCTGTTTACTCTGCTGCTTACTGTTCTGCCATCTTGTTGTTCTCCCCTAGATGGGTTTCTTGCATACAGCATATGGTTGGATGTTATTTCTTGATCCATTCTGCCAGTCTATTTCTTTTAATTGGTGAATTGAGGCCATTTACATTAATGGTTATAAGTGATATATATTGGCTTATTTTTGTCATGTTGTGTTCTTGCAGTTGATTCTTTACCTTTCCCCTCTGTTTGATTGTTTGCCCTGCTTGGTGATTTTTTTATGTTGGTGTTCTTGAAGTCATAGTTATTTTTATGTCTATCTAGAATATCTTTTAGTATTCTTTGAGGGTTGGTTTGGTGGTCATGAAGTTCTTTAGCTGTTCTTTGCCATGAAAATATCTTATTTCTCCATCAATTTTGAAGGGTAGTTTTGCATTGTACATCAGTCTGGGTTGGAAATTGTTTTCCTTAAAGATTTGAAATACTTCACTCCATGCTCTTCTCGACTTCATTGTTTGTGTTGAGAAGTATACTGTGATTGTGATGGGCTTTCCTTTACAGGTGATTCATTTCTTTTCTCTAATAGCTTTTAATATTCTGTTCTTATATTGAATTTCTGGGATGTTAATTATTATATATCTGAGTGTAGATTTATTTTGGTTATTATTTAATTAGAATTCAATATGCTTCAATTATCTGTATGTCAGTTTCCTTTTCCATGTTTGTAAAGTTTTCAGCTATTACTTCTGTAAATAGTCTTTTTATATCATTTGTGTTATCACCTTCTTTTTCATTTATACCTATTAATCTTACATTGTTTTTCTTTGTGTTATCTCACAACTGTTGAATTGTTATTTCCTGACTCCTTGTTATTTTTAAAAGGTATTTCCTGTTCACTAGCTGCAATCTTGTCTTCGAGGTCTGAAAGTCTATCTTCACATTCACAGAGGCAGTTTTGCCAAATTTTGATGGAATTTTTGATTTCTTGGCTATCTCTTTGAATCTGTTTCATGCATTCTAGTTATTTCTTGTATTGTTCATTCAAGGTTTCCATCATTTTTCTGTGTTCCTCTATTTTTTTTAAACTATGTCTTCTTTAGATGTGTTCAGCATTTCTTTCATTATGTTTATCGTTTCTTGTTTTGCCTGGGAGATTATTTCTAATCTGAGTTCCTTTATAGCTTAATGGAGTTATTTCTTTACTTCAGTTGCTATCATGTCAGAAGTCTCAGGTGTATGGCTTATATTTTCTATGTCCATGTCTCTAGGCTTGTTTGGGATGGGCTGGAAGTTAAGGTTGCACTTTGCTCTTTCATTTTGTCATTTTCCTGTATTCACCTGGAGCAGTTGAATGCAGTCTCAGTTGTTTTTTGGATTGAGGATGGCGGTCTGTACCACAGGGAGTTTCCCCAGTTGAGTGGGGGATGTTAAGCAGGCCTTACTGGGTCCCTAGTGGCACTCAAAGTTTCCCTAAATTGGCGAGTTTGCTGGGTGGGCCTTCAGCACACCCCACATGGCTCACCAAAGCTCCCCGGCTGCTTGAGGTCACTGGACAGGGCCCTACCAAGTTCTGAGTAGCATACCAAGGCTCAGCGGTAGATGGACTACACTGGGCAAGCCTTCAGCTCATGCCACATGGTACACCAAAGCTCCCCAACTTCTTAGGGTCTCTGGGTGGGGCCCTACCAGGTTCTGTGCAACATACTAAGGCTGCATGGGTAGGTGGAGTTTGCTATGTAGGCCTTCAGCTCACACCATGCAGCCCACTGAAGTTACCCAGCTGCTTGGGGTCACTGGGGCCCAACCAGGATCTCAGTGACAAACCAAAGATTCTGGACTGTTTGGGGACACTGTTCTGGGCCCTACCATGTTCTGAACAAGGTCCCACAACTGCACCGCTAGGTAGAGTTTGCTGTGGAGGCCTTCAGCTCACTCCACTCAGCACATGGTTGCTCCTGAGCTACCTAGGGGTCACTGGGTGGGCTCCTTAATCATTCTTAACCTACCAAAAAATCTACTTTCCCCTAAAGTTATGGGTGGGTCAGGAAAGTATTCACTTGCTATTGCTATTTAATACCTGATGGTGCAATAAAACAAGAAAAAAAGTAAGGGCATAAAAAATTGTAAAGGAAGACATAAAACTGCCTTTCTTCAGTGAGAACATAATCATCTATGTAGAAAATCTACAAAACTAGGACTAATGTAACATTATAGATTATAAGGTCAACATATAGGAATCAAATTTATATCATTTACTAGTAACAAGCAATTGGACAATGAAATTAAACAGTGATTTTATTTACACTAGCATCAAAAACACAAAATACTTAAAAATCAATGTGACAAAAGGTGTGCAAGTCCCCTACACTGGAAACAATAAGATGTTACTTAGTAAAATTAAAGGGAAAACTAATTCATTGTCAGAAAACTTGGCCTTGTTAAAGATGTCCATCCTCCTCAAGTTTATCTATTGATTTAAATTAATTCCAGCAAAAATCCCTACAAACTTTCTTATTTTGCTAAAATTTATAGGCTGATTCTAAAATATATATGATGTAAATTAACTCCATATATCCCCAGATTGCCCATATATTGAGATTTATTCATGGAGTTGTAGGTCAAAAAATACCTGTGGTTTGAGATGTGTTTGTGGATTGGGAGATAATGACAATTAATTCTACTTCCCAACCACTCTGATTGCCTTTTTTGAACTAATATTCTCTTGTTATAACCTTTCTAGGGTTACTAGTCATTGTTTTGCAAGTTTTCTTTGCAAATTCTGTTTCCTCAAATGCTAGTTCCTTTTCACATTGTTGATTTTTCTCAGATATCTGGTCATTTTCAGATGTGGTGTTTTTTCTTGTGTGTGTGTGTGTGTGTGTGTGGTTTTTTTTTTTGTATGGAGGAGTGAACGCACAACCTCGCACTTGCCAGGCAGGCGCTTACACCACTGAGCTATATCCCCGGCCCACAGATATGTGTTTTTATATGTGAGGGTGGATTTACATTTCAGTGCTTTTAGGGGAAAGATATTCCTTCAGCAAGTTGAAAATTCCTGGTTTCCTGAAGTGAACATGGATTCCAAGATGTGCAGGGAGAGACAAGGAGGATGCTTGGTTGGGTGCAGTGCTCCCACCCTAATGGGTGGTGATTCATGTACAACAACTATGCCACCTGTGACTCCAGGGCTTTGTCTGTGAGTCTTTCCTATCAGCTCTCATATATTGCTTAAAGGAATGTATGATCAGCATATTAAAAAGAAGAAAATATAAAGTTTCCTTGTAGGCCCTTAGTTAGTGATCACAGAGTATTGGTTAGGTTTCTCTCATGAAGAAGAATATATATGTGGGACAGATTACAGGGTCAGAGACAGAAAAGTCCACAATGGCTGTCTGCACACTGGAGAGCCAGATGATCCAGTAGTTGCGCAGTACAAAAAACTGGAAGTTACAGAACAAAAAGCCCCAGTCCAGCTCCCTGTAACCTCCTATGTGAGTCTGAGTTGGAAGGCCGAGCAACCTGGAGTCTGAGGTCCTCAGGCAATGGCAGCAGCAAAGGATGGTTTGACTCACCCAGCCATCTCTTACTCACTCTTTCATCCCATCTGGGCTGCAATCCTACAGCATGGTGCCACCTATGACCAGGGTGGATCTTCCCGCCTCAGCTTGCTGACCTACTTGTCAGTCATCGGTACGGACACATCCAGAAATGTGCTTTTGTAATCTGCCAGGCTTTCTCAGTCCAGCCCAGCCGACAATCACTGTCGAGTATCTCACACAGAAATGGGAATTTTGAGAACTGGAAGGGCCATCAAGGCTTGAGGGAATGGAATTATCAGCCTGTAACTTTTCATAGTGGATAGAGTGGTGTTTTCATTTCTCATTGTTGCTGTAACAAATTACCAAACTGAGTGGCTTCAAATAACACAGATTTGTTATCTTAGGTCAGAAGTTGTAAAATCAAGGTGTCAGTGGGCTGTGTCCTTCTGGGGGCTCCAGGAGGGAATCCATCTGCGTGCCTCTCTTGGCTTCTGGAGGTCACCCATGTCCCTTGGGTCATGACCACTTCCTTCATCTTCAAAGCCAGCAGTAAGCCAGTCCCAGTCTCTCTCTCCCCTGACCCTGACTGTATTGGTCTACACAGAAAATCTAGAGTAATCACTGCATTTCAAGACCCTTCACTGAGTCAATACTGCAAGGTCCCCTTCTGCCATATAATAAAATACATTCACTGGCTTGCGGAATTAAGATATGGACATCCTGGGGGCACCATTGTTCTGCCTCAGCAAGAAAATGAAGAGGTTCATGTCCCTCTTTGGCCTGGTATGGCATAGCAGTGGGTGATCTCAGGAGCAGTAAGGATGAGGCACCCCAGGTTTGGGACAGATCTTCTAACTGTCCCTCACCCTTTCCTCAGTGATCTTCCCATTTCACCTGTCTTCATGCTGGCTCTACCACCAGCCTCCCCACAGAGCCTGCTTGCTCTTCCTGCCTGTTACTTCACACTATTAATGCCAGGTCATCTGAAAGAATGATGCAGAAGCCATGCTTGTTAATATTGCCTAATGCAACTCCATTGTATAAACGTCAACATTTATACAAAGTCTTGCCAGGAAGGATATAAAAAAAGAAAGTGAGTTTCTTTATGGATTCTGTACAGGCCTGTAAAAATCCAGTTTATGTACCACAAATGATCTCCATTAAATCCTGAAATGTGTACTGGCTGGCCTGCATTTAATCCAGAGTGGTGTCTCTGGATGAGGCTGTGAAATGCCCTTCTGAGGTCTGCGATGAGAGCCACATGGTGCAGAGCTGCTGCTCAGCCCTAGAATGGGCCGGACCCTCCGCCTGCTGGGCATCCTGCCAGCCCTCGGGTTTACTGCAGGTACCCATGGTTGCCTCTGTCTCAGGCAGTGAAGTCTGATGAGAGAGGCTGTATGACATTTGCTTAACCTGAGCTGTGGATGTAATTAAAAGCTTATCAGCTGACGATATCATCCTTTCCCTGCACTTTAAAACACAGGTTTCTCTTGTTACTGCTTATTGTCATGATGTTCTTTCCCTGATGTTGAACTCTGAAGAAAGGATAGACAAGCAGAACAGATAAACAGAGCAGCAATGTTGAGTCCTAGCGAACTCATTAATCATGCTTTTTATTTTACTTATTTATTTTTGCAGTTCTGGGGATGAAACCCAGTACCTCATGCATGCTAAGCAAATGCTTTACCGCTCATTACTACTCACAAGCCAATCATACATTTTAGATTAAAGTTAGACAACATTTAATTTTGGTATACTTATGAAGATAGCATATGGGAAGATAAACATTATTGCCCAAGCCCACTCGCTTCTTGAACTTCCCTGGGTGAAGACCGTGAAGGGCGGCCAGAAGGTGAAGAAATGAAGACAAGATACAGAAAGCTGGGATCAGGTTGAGTCCTTTCTCCAGACATGGAGAAAGAAGCTGCTCAACTTACACAGCATGTTTATTTATGCATTCAGCAGGTTGATGTCATCTGACACCTCCTTTGCCTAGCAACCAATTGCTTGGATTGCCGTTGGGCTTGGTATTTTCTGGGCTGGATCAGCTTGTTTATGTGGCTTGCCTTGCGTGTGCTTCATTTTCTAGGCAACCTTGCTCCTGCCCCATACATGGGATACATCTCCAGCTTCAGCCACTCCTCATGTATTATATCATGTATGTTCTTGATCAAAACAAAGTTTTGTACATTAGGGAGACAATACGATTAATATTTACACATGTGATTCTGATTTATTTCACTATGAGTATGGTCTCAAGTTGCATCCATTTACCTATAAAAGCCTCAAGTTTGTCCTTCTTTATAGTTGAGTAGTACTCCATTATATAAAAATACATCTTTTTATCCATTCAGCAGTTGATGGGCATTTGGGTTATTTCCAAGATTTAACTATTACAAATTGTGATGCTATAAATGTGAGTGCACATATATCATGTATTGTCTCCCTAGTGTAAAAAACTGAAAGAGCAAATAAGATCTGAAATATATAATAGCTATTGTGAAAGAGAAAGGGAAAGAAATCACTCAAAAGGAAAGAACAACTGCGATGGAGGAAAGGAGTAAACAAAGAAGGGGTCTGGGATATACCTCAGTGGCATAAGTGCCTATCTGGCAAGCACAAGGTCCTGAGTTCGATTCTGGTACCAAAAGCAAAGCAAAGCAAACCAAAAAAAAAAGAAAGAAAAAAGGGAAAAGATTATATATATATATATATATATATATATATACACGATATATATATGCATATATATATACATATGCATATATATACGATGGATAATTATACCACCAATCTCTATTAGTTCATCAAAAAGAACAGTTTGTGCTTTCACTGTTTGATAATTTTTTCTTGCCTATATTTTGTAATCTGAGCCACTACTTCGAAGATAACAATATGCAATGTGCTGACCATTGTTAATCTCCTATTATTTTGTTTTGAAATTATGTATCATTTTTATTCCTTCGCTTTAAAATAAAACAAGTTTTTTGATCTGTATTTTTTAAATTGCAAAATACTTCAGACATACAGAAAACACTGGGCAAACCATATATGTTCTTAAGAATCAGTTTTAGTAATTTTTAACACTTGACTTGTTTATTTCAGAATTTAGGGAGGGGAAAGGGAGCAAATATAATTAAAGCCCCCTTTGCATCCTTCCCTGATAGAATCATCCAAAGTTCAAGCCATTCTTTACAGAGTTCAAGCCTTCTCATCTAAACTTCTGGCTCTAAATAAGTGTTTGTGAAGTTAAGGACCATCGTGGTGGTGTGTGCCTGTAATCCCAGCACTCAGAGGGCTGAGGCAAGAGGATTGCTGCGAGTTCAAGGCCAGCTTGGACTACAAAGTGAGTTCAAGGCCAGCCTGAACTGCATAGTGAAACTGTCTCAAAAAGACCAAAAAAGGAAAGAAAAGAAAAGAAAAGAAAACAAACAAAAAACAAGTGTCCATGAAGTTATAAAAATAAACATTATTATTTGGTGTGTTTGAAAATTTATAGAGATGGTGTTATTTTGCACCTCTAATTTTACAACTTGGCTTTTGGGATGTATTCCTAAGGACGCATGTGCCTCCAGTTCGTTCATTTAAATAGCATCATTCTGTCCCATTATATTATTTACCTATTTGCTCTCTGATACTAAAATTGAAACGCTTTTCAGGTTTAACTGTTTTTTAAAAGTCATACAAATTAGTTTTTGCTTTCCTTGTTCATATTTGTGCGTGTTTCCTAGTTTACTAGTTTCTGCAAATGTTTTCAACTTTTTTTAATATCAGATTTACTCCATCAAACTCTTCCTAGTCCTTTCACAGGTTTTGATAGTGCTGTGTGTTCCATGCCATTTGGTCCTAAACTTCCAAATTTACTTTGTGACTTTATCTTACAATCATCAGCTACTTGTTGCTTTGCTTTTTAATTTCTATATGTTGTCTATAATTTTTTTTGAGGGAAATTTGCTATTTCTTCTCATTAATTTCTAATTAAATAACATTATGGTAAAGAATGTAATATAGGCAGCAGATCATGTATAAAGTAACTGTAGGTCCCAGTTAATACTGGCTGTTTCATTGAAACTATTGAGTCCCTTTACATGCTCAAGTGTGTCCCCAGTGTGGACAATATGTTATGTCATTGTGGTTAGTATGTGTGTGTACATGTGTATGTAATTCTGCCATTAAAATCTTTGCTATCCTGAGTAACTTTGTCTTTGACCATTAAGGAGGGAAGTGTGTTTGAATCTCCCACTTTTTATCTAAATTTGTTTCATATCTTTGGTCTTGCTTTCTAACCTAGAACTCAATTCCTATACCCCAGTGTCTATGTCTTGTCTTCAAGGAAACAGCTGGCAGGTCTCAAACACAACATATCCAGACAAAGCTCTTGATTTTCCCCGTGCAAATAGCTCCTCACTCAGAGCTCCTCACGTCAAGAACTCCTCCTATGTCCAATTGTTCACACACCAGATCCTGTAATTATCTTGAGGCTTTTCTTCCTCTCAAAAGAAAGTTGGTTCATTAAATCAAAAACACATCCTCAAAATAACCACCCAAGTCATATCAATTCCTTTTACTGTCCCTCAAGCCCAAACGACCATCCTCTCCCTTATTTTTGCTGGAAGATCTTATTTCCTCAGTGCCTTCTCTTTTGTCCTAATGTCTATGCTCATTCACAGTTTCCTGATAACACAGATAATTTATAATTTCACTCTGAAATTGGAGAAATTTCCCTTCTCCAAAATCTTTCCATTAACCTTACAATGAAGTAAAAAGTCCTTCTCATAATTGTATTATTTAGGGTATAAGAAGAGCAATGGTAGCAAAGATTTACAATAAGTTACTTCTCTCTCACATCACAGCTCTCTCTGTGTGCTGCTGTAGTCCTTCAGTTTTGTCTTTTTGTCTTCCTCTGTGTGCACAGGAAGCTCAGAAAGATATTATTATTGTTTTATAGAGTCAATATTAGATACTCATATATATCAATGTTTTGTTCTCCAGTCCTTAGTGTATTTTAAACTTTTCCTTTGCTATGAGTCTAAAATCAGTCTAAATTCTTTCTGTGTAAGATCTTTTGGTGAGAGACTTTTGGGGACAAATCTTTTAGTTTAATTTTAAAAGGTCTTGATTTTACCCTTGTTCTTATGAATTAGGTTTTTTTTTTTTTTTGGTAGGCAATAGACCATATTTTTTATTAAGTGGAACAGTAAATAAAGATGTTATTCCATTGTATTCTGGAATCTAAAATCTTGAAAAGCCAATTTTTCACTGAGTTGTACCTTTGACATTAAACTCTTTCTGGTCGAATTTAAGTTCCTTGATTTTTTTCATCTCTTTTCCCTATGTGTTTCAAAGTATGAATTCCTTTTTATTTATCCCATTTGGAATTCATTATGGTGCACTGCTAGGATTATACTTTAATATTGATCATTTTTTCTAGTATTTTTTGGGGGGGTCTTTTATTCAGGTAGTACGTTTTTAGCTATAACTCACACAAGCACCAGCCAGTGGTTACTTTTTACAGAATTTTCCATTTTCTTGTTGGTGTCAATTTCAAAATAGGTAACTTTTATTCCTGACTGAATCTGTAGACTGGAGTTTTTCCTGACATCCTTTTAAATGGGGCCCAGTGCTATGCATTCTTCCCAACTTTGGAGGGCACTAAGCTTTGTCTCTTTTCTCCTGATCACTTGGTGGCCATTAGAACAAAATTTTAGGCCATTGGAAATTGCTTTCAGGAAGGTGGTTGTATTTTTGTGCAGGAATTGGTGCATTTTCCTTCCTGAAATTCAAAATGGACTTACTTAAGTAAGCAATTAAGAAAAGCATTAATTTCCAATCAAAAAAGCCTTGTGGGTAATTATGAAATTTTTAAAAGTCTCTACCCCATTTACTTTCCTTTATTTGAGTTTTACAGTCTATATTTGTACCTTCAATAAGTTTTTTTACTTGCACATATAAGGGTAAGTTAGATAGTATAGATGTTCTTAATCCACAAGTATATCAGATATATATCTAAGTAAAGATGTTAGATAACATGAATGCATTTTGCATTATACAGGAGAAACACTGGAAATCAGTAACACCAGTTCCTTAACTACAAATACATGCAAGTTTATTATTTTAAAAAATGTATTTACATTTCAGACTATTGGAGACCTGAAAGGTAGCTTAGGCCTATTATCCTAAGAAAGTTTTGTGAAACAATAAAAATATTCTCTGCAATATTATTGATTTCAACAGCAATAGGCAGCCCTCACAGCATCTTTCTTGAGATTAAATCTAGTGATATTTTATACACCATGGACTTAAATTGACTCACTTTTATTGACAAGTTGTTCTCTAAGAAGGACTGTAGCATTCTGGAAACAAGGCAAGACCACAGCGCTGGCTTCTTAACCTTGACTTTTCATTCCATCTGCAATGAAGAGTTGAATTAGTTTTCCTTTCAAGCTCAATGGGAGAATTAATAAAAAAGATTATGCATATGTAGTTAAGAACCAAGGACTTCATTATCTTGGGTTTGCAAGAAGAAATGCAGAATTCACTCCCAAATTCAATGGCAGAAGCAGGGTTGGGGCCACACTGGGAGAGGAGCCTCTCAGGCTGAAAGGAAGTGAACATGCTAGCTACATCCATGTTGACAGACAACAGGGAACTGCTCCAGGCTCCACTGCAGAGCGTGTAGTGGTGTCTGCGGGGAGAAATTGGAAATGTACATTTATTTCATGTGCTGGTCCTTATGGGGCCCAGTGTCTCAGCCTGCTCCAAGTAAGAATTTTAAAACCTTCCTACTGTGATACTCTTCCAGGAGTACACATATTTTAAATGTGAGCTCTATATGCCCATATGTCATTGGTTAGAGTACAAATTGGTAAAATTTTAAAGAGGTGAGGAACAATTTTCAATCACATTTTGAAATATACATATTCTTTGACTCCAGAAATTCTACCCTTTCGCAGTAGCAAAACATTGGAAATAACTTAAATGGCTATATTTAGTGTGTTTCAGTCATATATTTTAACAAATGAGACATCTGTAAACATAGGAAGACTTCTAAATGATTTATTGAATGAAGGAAGCAAACTCCAAGTATGTTTGTACCTGTATAACAAAGGAGATATATATATATCTACACACACACACACACACACACACACACATGTATTTTTTTGCAAATGCAGAGAAGAATATGTGACAAATTTGCAGCAGTGATTTTGTCACAAAAATAACTATCACTGCACAATGGAGGAAGAAGGGAGACTCAATTATTTTTAACCTGTAAATAATTCAAATATGTATTCATTTTCAAATTTCTGAAGAAATTCTGGATTTATTTTTATTGATTTCTAATTCAATTCTGTTGTGGTCAGAAAATGGAATATAGAATTTCAATCTTTTGAAATTTATTGAGCATTCTTTTATATCCCAGTACTGTATGTATAATAAATTTTAAGGAATATTTTACTTACTGGAGGCTGTGTTCTATCTATACCAGTTTATGTAGAAGTGATTAATAGTATAGTTCTCACATCTTCTATACCTCTGCTGGTGTTTTTGTATAGCTGCTTGATCAGTCACTGGGAGCAGGCTTTAAATGTGGATTTCTTTATTTGAATGTTTTGCTTCATGCATTTTGAACTTAAGTGTCTCAGCGTTTAGGTTTTTGTCTTCTTAGTTAATTGACTATTTTTTCATTATGGAAAAAAGAATTACAAGAAATAAAGTCTACTTTGATATCAGAGATATAGCTGCTTTTCTTTTGCATGGAAGTTTTCCAACCTTCCATTTTCAATCACAGTAACTTCATAGTTCTAGTGTGTCTCTTAAAAGCAGCACATAATTGAGTTTTGCTTTTTTTTAAATCGAGTTTGAAAATATTTTTGTCTGTTGCAATATTCTAGTATGTTTATACTTTATACAATTACAGATAGTACTTGTATGAATATCTATCATTTTATGATTTGTTTTGTATTTATCTCATCCACTGTCTTTTCTCTTTGTTCCTGATTTCACTTTTGTCTAAGAAATAACCTCAACTTCAAAAAACTTCTTGATAAATAGGACTACAGACTGAATGAGTTCATCCCATGTCTTGAACATTTTGATGCAACTGTTGTGTATGACCTACTGGTCTTCCCGGAATATCCCAGTTTTAGCACATGATAGTTCTTTTTTCTAGCTTTTTATTTCTTTACGCTACATGAATACAAGAGTTACTTTACCATTGGCATCATATATTGATACTATAGGGTTTTTTTTCTGCATTTATTTTGTTAGTCAAATTGAGAAAAGGGCCAGGATTCTATCTGAGTCTCTGAAGTCTGAACAGCCTTAGTCCGAGTTACATGTAGAGTCCTAAATTCAACATTGATCTTCTTAAAGTTGGTAAAACTCTGCCTTTGCTCCCTGGTAGCTCTTTCTTTGTTAGTAAAAGTAGGAAGGTGAGTAAAACCAGAAGCCTGGGTTCCTGAAGCTTTTTTATCCTTCAGATCTTCCTATGTTTCAGAGAAAGTAAGCCTACTAGGTATATCTACTTGTTTTTGTGCCTTTTCCCCAAGATTTATTTACTGGATTTCTTTCAGTTCTGTCAATAGCTGTTTATGTTTTAGTGAGATTTCATGTTTTTTTCAGGTCCTATCCCTAAAGAGAATGATGGGTTGTGTGCAAAATTTTACAGAGCAAACTAAGAAGACGAACTTTCTAAAGCAATCAGCACTACAGTTTTTCAGTTGTGCATCCCACCCAGAAACACAAGGGTGTCATGTATGTAACAAGCAAGAAAAAGTAACTACTGCAACAAAAACCCCAGAAACTGGAAGAAAATAAAAAGAAACATAAGAAATTAGAGAAAGCGTATCTTTCACAATAGCATAAAAATTGAAATAATTAGGAATCAATCTAAGGAAAGAAGTAAAAGATGTTTACATTGAAAATTACAGTATCCTGAAAAATAAGATCGAAGAGGACATCAGAAAATGGAAAGATATCCCTTCTTGGGTAGGAACAACCAATATAGTGAAAACGGCTATGCTTCCAACACTGTTACACATATTTAATGCAATCCCAATCAAAATGCCAATAATATTCCTCACAGAACTCAAGAAAACAATCTTAAAATTCATTAGGATCCAGAAAAGACCTAGAATAGCAAAAGCAATTCTGGGCAACAAGGCAAGATAGGAGGGATCACAATCCCTGATTTGAAATTATACTACAGAGCTACTGTGAAAAAAAAAAATGATACTGGCCAAAATGAACAAACAAACAAGCAAGCAAACAAACAAAAATCCAAAACCCAAACCCAAACCAAACCAAAACAGACCTGAGGATCAATGGAACAGATTAGAAGATGCAGAAATAACTCCAAACACAGTCAGCCACCTTATCTTTGACAAAGGGGCCAAACACCTTCACAAAAAGACAGCTAGTCTCTTTAGTAAATGGTGCTGGAAAAACTAGCTTTTCGCATGCTGAAGATCAAAACTAGACCCATATCTTTCACCATGCACTAAAATAAAATCAAAATGGATCAAAAATCTAAATATTAAAACAGAAACATTAAATCTACAGGAAGACAGAATAGGTCGAACTCTTGAAAACACAAGTGTAGGCAAAGACTTTATGAACAAAACCACAATCACACAGGAAATATACAAAGAATCAACAACTGGGATCTCATTTTATTAAAAAGCTTTTGCATAGCAAAAGAAACTACCAACAGAGTGCAAAGATAACCCACAGAATGGGAATAAATTTTTGTCAGCTGTTTCTCAGACAAAAGACTAATATCTAGTATATGTAAAGAACTCAAAAAATCAGACCACCCCAAATTTAAAGACCCAATCAAAAAATGGGGATCTGAAATGAATAGACACTTCTCAGATGAAGAAGTAGATACAGCAGATAAATACATGAAAAGCTGTTCAACATCACTGGTCATTCAAGAG
Source organism: Dasyprocta punctata (assembly GCA_004363535.1). Taxonomy (NCBI): domain Eukaryota; kingdom Metazoa; phylum Chordata; class Mammalia; order Rodentia; family Dasyproctidae; genus Dasyprocta; species Dasyprocta punctata. The sequence continues at coordinate 24,197 of RJWM01028516.1, forward strand.
ATGCAAATTAAAACAGGCCTGAGGCTGGCCTGAGCGGCGCAGGCACCGATCAGGACTCAATATGGACTGCCTTCCGGGGTCCTGAGCCCAGGACCTTGGAGGAGAATGAGAAGGGCCCCGCGAGGGGCCCCCGCCCGGCCCGAGTGGCACCGGCGCGGGCTTGGAATCAGGGACAACACTCCCCCGTCCCCCCTCCCCGGCCGTGAGCAACCTGCTGTTTTGGAGGTCTGGCTGGATTGATAGCAACCAAGGAACATCAACCAACTTTTGTTTTGTAGATTTGGCCAGGCCTCTGATCAGCAACCCAAGCATCTCTTTACAGTGGGCAATGTAGCAAGTATGGGGGATTCTCTTCTGCCTTGTCTTTTATTATTAATAAAATAAAATAAAAAAGCAATCCTCCTACTGCCTCAGCCTCCTGCATGCTGGGATTAAAGGCATATGCCATCACAAAAAAAAACAAAACAAAACAAAACAAAACAAAACAAAACAAAAAAAACAGCCCTGAGATTCTACCTCACCCTGGAAAGAATGGCTATTATCAAGAAATCAAGCAATAACAAACGCTGGAGGGACTGTGGGGAAAAATGAACCCTTCTCCACTGTTGGTGGGAATGCAGACTGGTATAACCACTGTGGAAATCAGTGTGGAGATTCTTCAAAAACTAGGGTTGGAGGTCCCATTCAACCCAGTTATTCCCCTTCTGGGTATCTTCCTGAAAGAATTAAAAACATCATACCACAGTGATATATGCACACCCATGTTTATAGCAGCACAATTTATAATAGCTAAATCTTGGAGAAAGGTCAAATACCCATCAATAGATGAATGAATAAAATCTGTTTTTTGTCTTTTTAAAACAGGGTCTCACTATGCATTTCAGACTGGACTTGAGCTCACTTTGTAGCTCAGGCTGGTCTTGAACTTATAATGATCCTCCTGCCCCAGCCTCCCAAGTGCTGGGATTACAGGGTTGCACCACCACACCTGGCTAAGATTTTTTTATACAACTGAGTACTACTCAGTCACAAAGAAGGACAAACTTGAGACATTTCTAGGTAAATAGATTCACCTTGAGATCATACTCAAGGGAAATAAATTGGACACACATGTTTAGATATTATATTGTTTCTGTAGTGTGAGAACTCAAAAGAGTAAATAAGGACCAAAATATAATAAACATTGGGAAGTAACAAGAAAATGTTCAAATTGGAAGGGCAAAAAGGGACTAAGACAAAGATGGCCGCCCAGATGACACCGTGACAGGGAGGCTCCCTGAATATACCATCAAAATGCCGGAATATAAACTAATATAATAACAGAGAGAAGGAAAAAAGAGGGAGATGGGTCCTCTGGACCCAAGAAGAATCTAAAACGAGAACTGTAGCCCACAGAAAGAGTAAAAGAATGAAATAAACAAAGGCGGAGACCAGAA
>RJWM01028517.1:0-25724 GCA_004363535.1 Dasyprocta punctata
AAAAAAAAAAAAAAAAAAAAAAAAAAAAAAAAAAAAAAGAATAATTAAGATGAGGAAAGAATTAGTAAATCTAAAACTAGAAGGACAGAAATGATCCAACCTGAGCAACAGAAGAAAAATAGATTGATAAAGAACAGAAACTTGGCCAGGCGTGGTGGTGCACACCTTTAATCCCAGCACCCAGGAGGCTGAGGTAGGAGGAGTGTTGTGAGTTCGAGGCCAACTTGGGCTACAATGTGAGCACAAGGCCAGCCTGAGCTACACAGTGCGACCCTGCCTCAAAAAACCACGGCCAGGAGTTTGGCTCAGTGACTTAAGCGCCTTCTGACAGGTACAAGGTTGTAAGTTCAATCCCCAGTGCTGCAAAAAAAAAAAAAAAAAAGAAACTCAGGGGCCCATGGTATATAAATAAGACATTTAATGCAACATTATCAAAAATTCAACAGGAGAAGATAAACTGGAAAAATATCAAAGGAGATAAAGTCATTCAAAACATAATGGCTAAGGAGTCCCCAAATTTGGTAAAAGATATAAACTTACAGATTCAAAAAGCTGAGCAAAATCCAAAAAAGATAAACCAACCCATAGAAATCCACACCATGATACACTATAGTCAAACCTCCTAAAACTAAAGACAAAGGGAAAAAAAATCAGCAAAGACAAAAATGACATACTAATTATTGGGGAACAACAATATGAATGACGGTGGACTTTTCACTGGAAACTATGAAAGCCAGAGGAAACTGGCACAACAATTTTTAAGGGCCAAAAGATAAGAACTGTCAATTATCAATTTTTATACCTGTCAACAATATCTCTTAGTACGGAAGAGGTAATCAAGATATTCTCAGATGGAGGAAAACAAACATTATTTGAGGCCCACAGAATGATACTAAATAAATGGCTGAAGGAAACACTTCAAATAAAACAAGAAGAAACAAAGGAAACTTGAAACATAAGGAATACAGAAAAGGTGACAAAAAGAATCAAATATGCAAGTAGGTATAATAAGTTATACTTTTGAGTTTTCTAAATTATATCTGTTGAAGCAAAAATTATAATACTTGCCATATGGTTTTTAATGTATGTATTTAAGACAACTATATTGCAAAGGATGTAAAAGCTGTTTCCACACTTCACTCAAAAATGGTAAAATGTGGATTTCAGTGAGTAGGATTAAGTGATGCAGGTGTAATAAAATACCTAGACAAACTACTGATAACCTCTGTAAGAGATGTTTTCTTATTTTTTTAAGAGAAGATACTTTCAAAAACACTAAATATAAGGCCAATGGAATTCTAAACTCTGTTCTAGCAACCCACGGGAAGATAGATAAATTTAAAAATAAAATACCAGAAGAAACAAACAGAAGACAAGCAGTCTTGAGCTCTAACATATCAATTTCATTAAATGTAAATGAACTACACCAATTGAAAACCAAAAATTACCAAAATGGATAAAACATGAATCAGTTATATGCTATCTATAAAAAACAACAATGCAGGTAGGTTAAAGACTGGAAAGGATATACCCCATAAATATTAATCAAAACTATTCTAGAGTAGCAATATTCATATTAAACAAGTAGATTCCACAGCAAAGAATTTTCCCAGGAAAGGGAGAGGCGTTACAAAATGATAAATGGGTCCATGCACCACGAAGGCATAGCAGTTCTAAATGTTTGTATACAAAATAATGGAGCTTCAAGTATACAAAGCAAAAAATTGTTCAAATTTAAAAAACAAGAAAGCAAATCAATAATTATAGTTGAAAACATCAACTTCTCTCCCTTAACAACTGATAGAACCCCTGGACAAAAACATCAGCAAGAACATAAAAACAACATCGTCAGGCAGTATTGACAGCTATCAGCCCACAATGATCTAGAACATTCCAATCACAACAGCAGAATGTGATTCTTTCAGTAAGTTCATGAAATTTCACAAAGATAGACTATGCTGTGGATCATATAGCAAAAGTCAATAAATCTTTAAAATTACAATCATACAGAATATACTTACTAGCTACAATGGAATCAAACTAGAAATTGAACATAGAGTGATAGATAAAAGTAGTAGATAGGTAACATACTTAGAGAAGAATTTCAGAATACCTGGAGATTAAACAACATACTTTAAAATAATCCAGGAACAAAGAGAAAGTCTAAGGAGAAATTTTCAAGTTGCACTAAACATGAAAATAGGGCACATTAAAATGTGTAGAATAGCCGGGCGTGGTGGCGCACGCCTTTAATCCCAGCACTCAGGAGGCTGAGGTAGGCGAAGCATTGAGAGTTCGAGGCCGGCTTGGGCTACAACACGAGAGCAAGTCTGGCCTGAGTTACATAGTGTGACCCTGCCTCAAAAAACTAGGGCTGGGGGTTTGGCTCAGTAGCTTAAGCACCTGCCCTGACAGGTGCAAGGTTGTGAGTTCGATCCCCAGTGCCACAAAAAAATAAATAAACAAATAAATAAAATGTGTAGAATGCAATTTAAGCAGAGGTGAGAGAAAAGATGGGCAGCATTAAGTTGTTATAGAAAAGAAATAGCCTCAAATTAATAATCCAAGATCTGACATTAAGAAACTAGAAAAGGAAGAGAAAATTAACTCCAACATGAACAGAAAGAAAGAGATAATAAAAAACAGGAAAACAAGCCAGGCATGGTGCCATGGGCGCCACCACTGTCCTAGAATAAAGCCCAGCTTTGGGGCAAGAATAAATCAGGTGCGTTCTGCTTCGTCCTCAGAGTGAACACAAAACCAACCATCCTCACAGGGTCTCTGCACGTCAGATGACCCCAGATGTCAGGAGAAACTGTTTCTCTTAGTACACAGACTTTCTTCCCTTCATCGTGCTTTTGTCATAAAATAGAAAATGTAAAACCAGAATTACAAAAATTGGAATGTATTTGAATGTTCATATGCAGTGAAGGTGACCTTTTAAAAAAATGTACAAAACAAGTTGGGTACAGTAGTGCACATCTGTTATCCCAGCATTCTAGGAGGCTGAGACAGGAAGATAATACATTTGAGCCCAGCCTGGGCAACTTAGTGACTTAGCAAGACCCTGACTCAAAATCAAAAAGCAAACAAACAAACAAACAAACAAAAAAAAAAAAGACTGGGGATGTAGCTCAGTTGTAGAGGTCCTGAGTTCAATTTCCAGTACCAGAAAACAAAAGCAGACAGAACCATTACATTTTCTTATTTATTTGAGAGTTATGAGAATATTAATTCACAATTCACTATCTACCCTGGTGCCCAGGAAAGCATCACCAGCTTAAAGCTGTAAGAATATTTTTGCCTCTGCACTGTAGAGAGAAACAGCCTCATTTGCATACACCATTCCAGATGTGACCGTGCTCCTGGGACGTGTGTTCGCCTGACCGTCGGGCTCCCAGCGGGAGGGCTGTCCCAAGAAACATGGGTCAGGAGAGAGCCCTGGCTGTGGACCTGGCCCAAGACATAAACTCAGAAGGAAAAGAATGAGCTTGGGCCCCCTGCAGCTCCTGTCCTCTGGCCCTGCGACCTAGAGCTGACACTTCTTTACGCTGTGTGGGTTTGTTTCCCACAAAGTGAGGAGAAAGGAGGACCCGCCTGATAGAATTACTGAGGGGATTCAACGAGAGGGGGATGTGAAGGTAACTGGCAAGGAGTATTTGCATTTTTGTAAACTGGCAATTTGCCAAAGATGACTTACTTAGCATGTGGTCAGCAAGGGCTGGGGATGAAGCTCTGTGGTAGAGCACTTGAAAGTGTTTGGTTAGTGGTTGCTGGGATTATGTCTTATCTTCCCTGGGTGGCTGTTCATTGAGTGAATTCAGTGGTGGAGCTGGGTGAGAAGAGCTGTGTATAACACACACACACACACACACACACACACACACACACATTAATAGTTCTCCTGAGCATGAAATGAAAATGAGTTAGAAGAACCTTTCGGATGATCTCACAGGTGAGGAAACCAGGCCCAGCAATGAAGTGCTTGTGCCGGGTACCCTCGTTGAATACTGTCAGAGCTGGCTGCGGGCAGGGGTGCAGACTCCTGAGCCCCCTCCACGACCACTGTGTTCACGGTGATCTCTGGAACTTGGGGCCAAGGCTTGGAACGGTCTGTCACATATTCTCAGAGCCCGGGCCAGCCAAGTGGCAGCCCAGATTCAAGGCTGCCAGCAGGAGGAGCTGAGAGGTCACACTGCACCCAGCATAGACGCAGGACCGGGAGGATGCAGGGTAATTTTACAATCCAGCTGCCTCTCTGCCCTGAGTTCAGCATGGTGCAGAGGAGAGAACAGGGTGTGGGTCTGCAGGATTCAGCCACCTGGCCCTGCAGGCTCGCGAGAGAGCTAAGACACGCAGAGGGACAAGCAGGGGACAGTGGATGGCAGTGAAAGACAAGTTGCCCAGTGAGAGCAGCCTACCAACAGAACAGCAAAGGGCCTGAAAGGAAATGTGTTCACACGTGACGGGGAAGGAACGATGTCCTAGCGGAGGGAACAAGACCAGGGTGACGCTGGGTTGCTGCAGAAGTATACACAGAAGGCACTCGAAGTAGAAAGACGAGCTTGTGCCAGGAAGTAGAACTGCCCATCCTGGAGGTTTAGGACACAATGAGGTGGTGGGAGCTGTGCCTAATGGTGCAGGCCTGTGCGTCAGGGAGGCAGTGGTGTGACACCTTCAGGAGTGGAGAGCAGGGAGAAGTTTCTCACCAACCCATGCGCCATGGAGAGGGCGGGAGTACGGTCTGAGTAGTGGGGACCTGAAAGAGAAATGCACCTGAGTGTGGCGACGCACGCTTGCGTAATCTCAGAACTCTGCGAGGCTGAGACAGGCAAATCTCAAGTTTGAGCCCAGCCTGGGCAACCTAATGACACAAATATTGGTCACTTGACAGGTAACAGGAAATTTCAGCTTTTTTTTTTTTTTAATCCCTGAAAAAATTCCAGAACAAATGAGAATCAGAAGTCCATATTGGGAGAGCTCACTTTTGAAAGTGTCTCATTTGAAAAAAAAAATTGTCCCATTTGATGCCCACCCCCTGCAGGACCTTGGTCCAGTTTTCTTTCGGTCCAGCGTCTTTAGAGCTGCGCCTTCCATGCCATAAGCCATGACGGAGGACCTGAGCTGTGCTCACCCAAACTGAGATCTTCCAACAGTGTAGGTGTAAAACACATCTCAGATCTTACTTAGTACAATAAAAGAGTGCACTGCAATCAATTTTATATTGATAATTTAAATGATAATTTTTGGATATGTTGAGATAAACTACATTTTAAAAATTAATTTTGCATTATGTTTTTAGCATGACTACTGGGCTGGCACATATAAGATTATACGTGGGCCAGGGATTTAGCTCAGTGGTATAAGCGCCTGCCTGGCAGGAGCAAGGTTGTAAGTCCGATCCCTGGTACAAAAAAAAAAAAAAAAGATTATATGTGGGTTCATATTGGTAGCTTATACATTTCTGTTGGACAGTGCTATGCTAAAAGTTGTATTTTGTCTAGAAATATCGTATTACAGAGCGCCTCTATTGCAGTTAATGACATTAACAGATGTGGAGGTTTCGCATGCCCAATAAAATGAAAACTTTTTTTTCAAATTCATTTTATTCATAGATAAAAAGAAGAAAGAAGAAGAAAAAAAACAAAACAAAATTTTAAAGTATTGTCAATCAGGGGTATCAATGGTACATACATTGTGCATTGTCATCCCCAAATCACTCACCCAGAGCACAAGACATCTGCCTTCAATTGTCCGAACAATGCCAACACAAGTCTTTCTCTTCAGCAAACTCAGAGAAATCAGTAGTACAACTATCTTAACTATTTTTATATACATATACATACACATACACATATGTTTTTTCTTTCAGCTTGTCACACTAATGAAACAATATGATGTTTACACATGTGTGTCTTATTTATTTCACTAATGAGTATGTTCTCAAGGTGCATCCATTTACCTATAAAAGTGTCCAGTTTATCATTCTTTATAGCTGAGTAGTACTCCATTATATAAAAATACCTCATCTTTTTTATCCATCTCTCAGTTGATGGGCATTTAGGTTGTTTCCAAGATCTGGCTATTATAAATTGTGCTGTTATAAACATGGGTGCACATATATCACTGTGGTATGATGTTTTTAATTCTTTTGGGAAGATACCCAGAAGGAGAATAGCTGGGTTGAATGGGATCCCCAATCCTAGTTTTTTGAGGAATCTCCACACTGACTTCCACAGTGGCTACACCAGTCTGCATTCCCACCAATAAAATGAAAACTTTTTCCATACATTTCTATTTTCTTCCTAGGCTGAAGCTGTGATCTAGAGAGAGATAAATCATACAGGTATCTTGAAGCACATGCTATTTTGTTGGTTTTCAAGGACAGCATTTATGTGACCATGATCTCTTTTCTCATAGGGGAAGGACCACAAAAGAGAACTGTAAGTACAATTTCCATTTATTAAAAAGTTTTAATAATAAATAATTTCTATGATCACTAAAGCATGGCAAGTTAACGTGCCTGCATCATTTCAGCATCATCTATGAAACCTAAGTGCAGCCTGCAGGAGCCCTTCCTGAGCAGGTGTATTTTGTTGTTTCCGTTGTTTAACTGGGGCTCTCAAGTGTCTCTTTGTCCATGACGGTGGCCATACTGTTTCTCCTCTTTGTTTTCAATGACATTGACTTTTCAAAAATTCTATGTCAATGGCCTACACATCTTACATGGTGCCTTTGAATGTGTTCTATTATTACCTGAATTCCTGGAAAAAAAGAGCTCAGCCCCAGGGAAGCTGGCTTGCTCTCAGGCCGCGTGTTTTAGTAAGACTACTTTACAGGCGACTTTGTCTCCTTAAGCACTGCACCACATTGGGAAACATACGATACCAAGCTTTTCTGCAATTCACAATTCTGAGTTTAATGACTTGTTTAAAGTGGCGATCACCAGATTACTTCTTTGTAAAGGTATATGTTTCCATTTGCAATTAATAAACAACCTACAGGATACACCATGTGAATATTTGGTTTCCTAGTAATTGTTCACCTAATAGCTGTAACATCTATGGCCAGCCTTTGCTCAAGCCAAACATTTCATTAGAAGTTGCAAAATGATGATTTTTAGATCCTATAATTTCTTTTGCATCTATTAGCTAGCACTCTTCTGTAAGATTTGCCTTTTCCTTTTTCTTTTTTTTATTACATGGATTCATGGGTTGCAATTTATGAAATATTTTACAAATAATTGTAGTCATTATTCATTTCTATGGTCAAATTACTGCAGATTTGGTCAGTGTCCTTTTCATTCCGCCTCACTGTTCTTTGAAAATTTCCTTGCTTTCTGGCATACTGAAATTTCCCATGCTCCCTTTGTACTGTTTGTGCCCTAAATCGACCCCCTTTAGCCAAGAAAGATATTGAGAACCAAGATCTGGATACTAGGTGGGCTTCATGCTACCAGAGTTTCTCAATGAATAGCATTTTTAAAACTGAGATATGTTTCACGTATAAAATTCATCCTTTAAAAATGTAGAGTTGAGGGCCAGGGATTTAGCTCAGTGGCACAGTGCCTGCCTGGCAAGCGTGAGGCCCCTGAGTTTGATTCTCAGTACCAAAAAAAAAAAAGTACAATTGAATATGCAAATCTAAACCATCATGAGGTACCATTTCACTAGGATGGTCATTCTAAACAGCAACCACAGCAGGAAATGACAAGTGTTGATGGAGATACAGAGAAACTGGAATGCCGACCCTCGTTGGTGGGGGTCAGGGGGATAAACTGATACAGTTGCTATGGAATAGAGCGTGGCAGTTCCTCGAAAGCTGAAAATCAAATTACCATATGATCCAGCAATTCCACTTCTGAGTATTGACCCAAAAAAAACTGAAGGTAGGGAGTGGAATAGGTATTTGTACACTCGTGTTCACTGCAGCATTATTCCCAATCACCTAAAGGTGGGAGAGACCCGGTGTGCAATGGCAAATGAATGGCTAAAGGGAATGTGGTCCGTGCATACAGAGGAATGGAATCCAGATGTAAGAAAGATGTCATGGCTGAGCCTTGAAGACAGTATGGTAAGCAAAAGAAGCCAATCACCAAAGGACAAATACTGTGGTACTCCACTGAGGTGAGGTCCCTAGGATGTGAAACTCACAGAAGTGGGGCATAGAATGCGACGGGAGCAGAGGCTGGGTAGTTACCGTGTCATGGGTTTGCAGTTTCAGGTCAGGAAGATGAAATCGTTCTGGAGATGGATAATCACTATGGTTGTATAGCAAGGGAAAGTACTTAATACCACTGATTTGTACATTTAAAATGATTAAAATGTTTCTTATAATATATATTCTGCCAAAATTAAAAATTTTCAAAGGCATTCAGTATGTTCAGAGTTGTAGAAACATTCGGGCTATCTAATTTCAAGACCCCTTCAGGCTCCCCACCCCCAGAAACCCACCTGCCCTCTAATCCCCTTCCCCAGCCTTTGGCAACTATTAATCTACTCACTACCTGTCCGTTCTAGAGATTTCTCACAAGTGAAATCACAAAATATGTGGCCTTGGGTCTCTCACCAAGCATAATGTTTTCATGTATGCTCCTTCGTTTCTTCCCACAGCCAAAGAAAACTCCATTATTCTACACAGTTTGTTCCTTAGTCGGTGGGTATTTGGGTTGTATTTCAACTGTTAAGCATCTTGCCGCTATAAACACGAATGCACAAGCTTTTTCGTGAACAAATGTTGCCTGTTTTCCCGGGTGCAGCCTCATGAGCAGAGCTTCAGAGCCGGCTGCTGGGTTCTGGGAGGCGTCTGTATTGGACTGTTTGAGGCACTGTTTTCCACGGTGCCTGTAACAGCGCACGCTCCAGCAGTCACGAGTTTCGAGTGAACACTGCTTGCACGTTATCACTTTCTAAATTTCTAAAACAGTCACATAGCTGATTTTAAATCGCATATCTTGGTTGCGTCTTGCTTTGCCAATGTGTAATAAAGTAAGCAGGGAATGCAAACAAAAAACAAAAAAATGAATGATTTTAGTAAGATATGTAGGACAACTTCTATTATCTAAAAGCCTAACTATTTCCTAGCCAACCTGTGGCCTCCTGACCGCTAGCGCGGTTGACAGGTAGGGAAGGAGTGGTTCCAAGACACACCTGTCACGTCGTGCTACACGGACCAGTGCCGGAGACCGTCCCCACCCCTCTCCTGCAGAGGTCAGCGGCCTGAACTACATTTCCCACAATGCCTCCTTCCAGGTTGGACTTTGCCTGGAGAGGAACCTGGGGAAACTTGGCAGAAGGGAAGGAGAATCTATTATTCTCCGGAGGCGGAGCCTGCCAGCTGCCGAGCAGATGTAAGCCTCACCCTCCTTCCCGGCGAGCTTTCCGGTGCCACCTGCTGCAGGCTGATACCTTTAGGGTCCCCCGCGTCTTCCTTCGCTGCAGCAGCCCGCAGCCGCTCCCCCTCAACCCCAACAATCCCGAGAGCCCCTAACGCTCGATTAAACCCTCCAGGCCTGGAACACAGAGAGCTGTTTGCGTTTTCCCAAGCAGACCTTGAATAACACACACGCGTGTGAGCCTGTGCCGCGGCGGGTGTGTGTGTGGGGGGTGTGATTTAAAATCAGTGAAAGAGGAAAATGCAGTGAGCCTAGTGATGGAGTTTTTCAGCACCAGAAAATTTCTGTTTTAGAGCCAAACTGAAGTTCTTGCCTTGCTCTCCTTAATTTATCACGGGCATTTAAAAACGCAAATAAGATTTCTTAAAAATGCCATTAAAGATGCACTGTAAACACCATTTAACGGTGGGATAACAGTCCATCAGATAAGTATCCCGTAATTTAATGAATTAGTTCCACTATGTTGGCATTTAAGTTATTGTAATTATTTTGCCTATTATAAATAACCCTGAAATGAGCGACATTTATTGTTATTCCCTCTCAGTGAATTTCAGAAGTACTATTTCTGGCTAAAAAATATAATCGAATTAGATTATCAATACACATGACTAGATCCATTTCTATAACTGCAGTGATACACTGCTACGAAAATTAGCGAGCAAAAATTAACGTTGGACCACAGATACTATCATTTAACAATAGCATTTGCTAATTTGATAGGCATAATTTGTGTTTTAAAATTGAAGCTTACTTTTATTCACCTGTTAATTAGTCGTATGTGATTTTCCCACCCTTCCTTCCTAACTCCTCACCCTTCCTTTCCTTATTTTCCTCTTTTTTGCTTGCCTTCCTTCTTTTCTTCTCTCTCCCCCTTCTTCCCTCTCTTCCTTCTTTTTCTCCTGGCTCCTATCTTTGCATCTGTCATAGGTTGTTTTTGTAAATTCGCCTAATATCCTGTAGTATTTAATTTTGTGTACATTTATTATATATTTTAACATTCTCATGTAGTAAAAAGCTATTCCTTTTCCAACAGTGCTTTAATCTTTGAAAATGTTCAGAAATTTGATAAATGTTATTCACTATTTTCTACTATTTATGATAATTTATAATTTGTGGTTTGATTTTATACGTTAACTCTTGAACTTACTTGAACATTTCAGGGATATATTACAAGGGTATCTAACTTAAACCCCTTCCCTTTGGATAAATCTTACCTTCATGTAATTATATTTTTAGATCTTCAGTCTGACTCTTTGTAATAACTAAGACATGCTTATTTAAAAAAAGTTCAAAGACTTGGGCTGGGTATGGTGGCACATGCGTGTAATCACAGCACTCAGGAGGCTGAAGCAGGAGGGTTGCCCTGAGTTTCAGATCATCCTGGGCTACATAGGGAGCTCAAGGCCAACCTGAACTACAAAGCAAGACTCTGTCTGAAAATGACTTAAAGAAAAAAAAAAAAAAAAGAAAGAAAGAAAAGAAGTTTACAGACTTAGAAATATGCAGTGTAGAAAGTGAGCAAATTTCACCCCATAGACACAAACACTGATGATGATTTGGTGAATTTTAATTTTTTGGATAAGGTGTATTTTAGAAAACTAATATGCATAGATCTTAAATGTACAGTTTTATGAATATTAAAAAGTATGTACCACTACACCATCAAAATATAAAGCATTTCTGCTCCCAGAAAATTCCCTCCTAACCCTTTCTAATCATCCCCAAGTCCCAACAGCAAGAATGCTTCAATTTCAATTATTGTAGTTGAGTTTTGACTGTATTTGAACTTCAAATAAATGGATTAATAAACTCATCAGTGTCTGCCTTCTTTCAGTCAGCATAATGCTTTTAAGATTTTTGGGTTGTTTTGCTATTTGTGACAGGGTCTCTCTATACAGCCCAAAGTGACCTTGAACTCTCAGTGATCCTCCTGCCTGAGGGTCCTGAGTGCCGGGATTCCAGGCGTGTGCCTTCACACTTGACAGTGTTTTAAAATATATCCGCATTGTTCTGTGTCTCTGAAGTTTATTCCCATTTATTGTTGAATAATGTTCTACTGTGCAGATAAACCATAATTTATTTATTAATGGATATTTAGATTTTTTCCAGTTTGGGCCTATGTTGGGTAAATCTGCTAAGGACATGCAAATATTTTCTTTCAGTTTTTGTTTTTTATTAGTACATGTTTTTAGTACATAATGATCATACTCGTTATGGGGAGGAATATACACGGATATCCTTTGTGTACATAGCACATAGCACATCTTAATTCTTTTTTTTTTTTTTTTTTGGTATCAGGAGTCGAACTACTTGCTCAGCAGGTGCTTGTGCCTCTGAGCTATATCCCTAGCCCTTAATTCTTTTTTATTCAAACTCTTTCCTCTCCACTATCCTTCATCTCTTAATTCCCTTCCTGTATCAGAAAGATCTCTCTTCCTAATTTTTAATATCTATCCTTTATCTTGCACTTTATTTTAGGGGGTTTCTTATATAAGAGAAATCAAGCAATATTTAAGTTTATGTGGGCTGGGGATTTAGCTCAGTGGTACAAGCATCTGCCTGGCAAGTGCGAAGTTGTGAGTTCAATCTCTGGTACAAAAAAAAAAAAAAGTTTATGTGTCTGATTTATTTCACTTAACATGGTCTCAAGGTGCATCTGTTTTCCTACAAATGACTCTAGTTTATCCTTCTCTATAGCAGAGTAGTACTCTATTGCATGTAAATGTCACATTTTCTTTATCCATTTATCTCTTGATGGATATATACGCCACTTCCAAAACTTAGCTATTATGAACTGTGCTGCTACAAACACAGGTATGGATGCATGCATCACTGTGATGACTTTAACTCTTTCAGGCGATACCTAGAAGAGGAATAGCTGGGTCAAATGGAATTTCTAGTTTTAGCTTTTTGAGGACTCTCTGTACTGGTTGTACCAGTTCACATTTCCACCAATGTAGAAGGGTTCCTCTTTCGCCACAACCTTGCCAACATTTGTTATTATTTGATTTTTCTGATGATGGCTATTCTTTCTGGAATACAGTGAATCTCAGTGCGGTTTTAATTTGCATCTCTAATGCCAGTGATGATGAACATTTTTCATGAATGTATTGGCCATTTGTACTTCTAAGAAGTGTCTATTCATTTGACTTGCCCATTTTCTGACTGGGTATTTTGTTTTGAGGAATCTAATTTCTCAAAGTTCTTTATCGATTCTAGATATTAGTTCTCTATCTGAGGAATAGCTAGCAAAAATTTTTCTCCCATTTTGTAGATTGTCACTTCACTTTGTTTATTGTTTCCTTTTCTGTGCAGAACCTTTTTAGTTTGACACAATCTCATTTGTTGTTCTTGGTACTATTTCTTGTTAATGTCATTCTGTTTTGATTATGATAGCTTTGTAGTACATTTTGAAGTCAGGTAATGTGACCCTGCCAGTTTTGTCCTTTTTGCTCAAGATGACTTTGGCTGTTTGGGGGTCTTTGTGCTTCCATATGGATTTTTTTTTTCTTATTTTGTAAAGACCATCATTGGTATTTTGATGGACATAACATTGAGTCTCTAGATTGCTTTGGTAGCATACTTTCTTTCTAAAGTTAATTCTTCCAAACCATGAATATGAATTTTAAAGATTTTTATGTCATTTAATTTATTTCAGCAAGATTTTATAATTTTCATTTTAGAGGTCCTTTGCTTACTTGGTTAAATTTATTCCTGAGTATTTTATTTTGTATCTATTATGAGTAGGATCCCTTACCTGATTGTTCCTCAGTAACCTCATAATTGGTATTTAAGCATTTTACTGACTTTTGTATGCTGCCTTAGTCACTTTGCTTGTTACTAAAACATAATACCCAACACCTGAAACTTATGGAAAGAATGGTTTATTTTGGCTCATGTTTCAGTCCCAGGTCAGCAACTCAGAAGAAGAAACAGAATGGCAGAGGGGCTGGCAGATGGTTCACCTCAGGCGGGACAGGAAGCAGAGGGAGTAAAGGGAGGAGCTGGGGAGAGAAACAAAGCACTCCAGTGACCCGCCTCTTCCAACCAGCCCCTTCCTGCTAACCGATAGTCGGCCGAAAATCCTCATGGCCAGTCACCTTCCAAAAATCCCACCTTGGAACACATGAGGCTCTTGGGGGACATCTAGGTAGAAAATATGAGATACCCACTGATACCCGCTGCTGGGCTGCCTTTCACAATATCCCTTTCCTCGTCTGGGCTTGGACACCTGTGCCAGGACTGACCAGTGTGGGGCTGGGGAGGGCTTTTCCTCACCCAGCCTGGCTTCTGATTCATTGTTCTAACCCATGTCGGTTAACCCCACTCCCACATTGCCATCGAGTGGCGTGTTCTTAATGGCCATGTATATTCTTTGTCAAAGGTCTACTTCATGCTTTTGCCTGCTTCTAAAATCATTCTTCTTGGCCTTATTGATTTGTAGGAGTTCCTCATATGTTCTAGAGCTATGCCTTTTTAAAATATATGTATAGAAGCTGGGTATGGTAGTGTACGTCTGTAATCCCATCTACTTAGGAAGCTAAGACAGGGGGATCAGACCCTCAAGGCCAACTGGGACAACTCAGTAAGACACTGTTACAACATAAAACAAAAAAAGCTGAGAGTATCATCAGCACGAGGCCCTGGGTTCAATCCCTAGTACTGTGAAAGAAAAAAAAATGAGAATGTTTTCAACCACACGGGATCATATCTTTCATTATCTTAATGGTATTGATGAACAGATACTTCTACTCTTTAAGAAATCCAATTTATGAGTTTTAAGTTTTATGCCTAGTGTTGTGCCCCACCTGAAACTTCTGCCTACCCCAAATACAACAGGAAGACAGTCTCCTGTGACTTTTTTTTTTTTGTAATGGGAATCAAGCTCAGGACCTCGCACTTGCCAGGCAGACTGTGCCACTGGGCTATATCCCCAGCTCTCTCCA
This sequence comes from Dasyprocta punctata, assembly GCA_004363535.1. Lineage (NCBI taxonomy): Eukaryota > Metazoa > Chordata > Mammalia > Rodentia > Dasyproctidae > Dasyprocta > Dasyprocta punctata. The sequence continues at coordinate 14,341 of RJWM01028517.1, forward strand.
GTGATTTTTAAAGAGTTTTAAAGTTTCAGATTTTATATTTAGGTATATTATCCATCTTATATTAATTTTTGTGTTGATGGACAGAACTTACGTTATCTTCCGCAGACATAGACATAGTTTTCCAACACTGTTGAAAAACATACTCATTTCCTAATGAAAGACTTTGGATCTTTTGTCAAAAATCAAATACTATACAATGGAGCTCTATTTCTGGGCTGCATACTGTTCCATTGATCTGTGGTTTGTCAATACACCAATACCCCATTGTACTTGATTACTATAGCCTTATAATGCAATGGTATAAATTCTCCAACTTTGTTCTTCTTTTTAAAGATTTTATTTGCTGTTCCCTTTGAATTTAAATGTAAATTTTAGAATTAACTTGTTGATTCACTCCCAAAAAATGCTCTTGGTATTTTGAATGGGATTATGTTGAATGTAGAGGCCAAATTAGGGGGAAATGCCACCTTAAAATATCAAGATTGGTTGTTGTTGTTGTTGTTTTCTTTTTCTTTTTTTTTTTTGTTGTTGTTTTTGTTGTTGTTGTTGTTGTTGTTGTTTTGAGACAGGGTCTCACTATGTAGTACAGGCTGGCCTTGAACTCATGATGGTCTTCCTGCCTCAGCCTCCAAATACTGGGATTACAGGATTACCATGCCTGGCAATACCAAGTTTTCTATTTCATCAACATTACTTATCCCCATTCATTTAAATCTTTGCTAAATTATTTTACAATAATTGATAGTTTCAGTATATGTCATGCAGATCTTTTATCAAATGTATTCTCAAATAGTTCGTGTGGTTGAGCTCAACCTGGTGGTGCACACCTATAATCCCAGCGCTCTGACAGGCTGAAGTAGGAAGATCACAAGTTTGAGTCCAGTGGGAGCAGCCTAATGATTTAGGAAGACACTGTCTCAAAGTAAAAACTAAAAATGAGCTGGAGTATAGCTCCGTGAAAAGGCCCTGGGCTCAATCCCTAGTACTCTTAAAAAAAAAAAAGAAGAAGAAGAAGAAGGGAATGTGTTCTTGAATACTATCTGTTATGGTTGATACATTGTGTCAACTTGAGAAGTTTAGAAGTTTAACTCAGAGATTCAGCAGGGAGCCATGTTTATTACTTTGTAAATATCCTCATCCTGTGCAAAGGGAGGCAAGGAGATTTTGTGAGTGCTACACCTGCCCTCAAGGGGAAGTGGGTGGCCTGCGTACAATACAAGGGAGAAGAGTTTTATTTTCTCCAGCTCTGGCTGCTGCCTTGAAGTGTTGCCCCTGTGCCATGCCACCCTGCCTTGGAGCCAACTGATTATTGACTGAAACCTGTATAAACAGTGAGCTAAATAAACCTTTCCTTCCTAATTTTGGGTATCAGGTATTTTGTCTCAGCAACTAGAGAAAAGTAACCAAGACACTATTGTAATAGTATTTTTTAAAGTTCATTCTTCAGTGTTTGTTGGTGGTATATACAAATAGAGTTGATTTTATATTCTGGCCTTTGATCATGCAGTTTTTGTTTTTGTTGTTTTTGTTTTTGCTTTTGTTTTTGCTTTTGTTTTGAGACAAGGTCTCACTACACAGTCCAGGCTGTCCTTGAACTCACTATGTAGTCCAGGATGGCCTTGCACTCATGACAATTCTCCTGCCTCAGCCTCCCGAGTGCTGGGATTATAGGTGTGTGCCACCATGCCTAGCTTGATCATGCTATGTTCTTAAAGTCATTCTCAGTTATAGTATTTTTCATAGATTTTTAAAGATTGTCAGTATAAGCAATCATGTTGTCTACAGTGAAGATAGCCTGTCTCATCCCTTTTCAATCTGTACACCAATTTCTTTTCTTGCCTTATCACACTGGCTGGGAATTCAAACACAGTACCACATGGAAATGGTAACAGTGAATGTCCTTCTTCTGATTTTAGGGAAATATTATGCAATATTTTATCACTAAATTGATGTTAAGTATATGGTGTTTTAAGATGCCATCTATCAGATTGGGATGTTCCTTTGTTCCCCAGTTTGAGACATTTTAATTATGAACTGGAATTTACTTTTAACGAATGTTTTCCTAAATATAAAGAGAGAATGATGTGAGTTTTTCTTTTTTTCTTCATTACTGTGGCAAATTTCATCAATTGATTTTCTAATAATAAACAGCTCTTGAGCCGGGCATGGTGGCGCACGCCTTTAATCCCAGCACTCGGGAGGCTGAGGTAGGTGGAGCGTTGTGAGTTCGAGGCCGGCCTGGGCTACAACGCTAGCACAAGGCCGACCTGAGCTACACAGTGCGACCCTGCCTCAAAAAAACCAGGGCTGGGAGTTTGGCTCAGTGGCTTAAGCGCCTGCCCTGGCAGGCGCGAGGTTGTGAAATCCCCAGTACCGCAAAAAAAAAATAAAATAAAATAAAAATAAATAAAAATAAACAGCTCTTGCCAATGAGGACTAAATCTCATTTACTAAATTTTGTTTAGGATTGTGAACTGTATAATGTTCAAAACTTTGGAATTTGTTGAGACTTGCTATATGTATCGAAATATATTTTATTTGATGTGATATATATATTTGTGTATAGTATACTATATGATATATATACTATACATAGTATTTTATACTTTATATATACTATATATAGTATTCTGTACTTTTGGGGTATAAAATTACATAGTTACTAATTAGGTAAACAGTGAACAGCATTGTTTAAATATTCTATATTTTAATTTAATTGCTTTTCTCTGTTATCAAGAAAGCTATCTGAATTCTTCAAACATTATCATGAATTTGTCTACGCTTTTATTTTGTCAATGTCTACTTTGTATATTTTGGATTTTGTTTGTTTGTTTGTTTTGTTTTGTTTTGTTTTTTGTACCAGGGATCAAACTCACAGCCTCACACCTGCCAGGCAGGTGCTTAGGTCACTGAAGTAAATCCCAGGCCCTATTTTTTGAGACAGGGTCTCACTATGCAGTTCAGGCTGGCCTTGAACCCACTTTGTAGCCCAGGCTGGTCTCGAACTCACAATGATCCTCCTGCCTCAGGCTCCAGAGTGCTGGGATTAAAGGCATGTGCCACCATGCCCAGCAAGGATCTGTTTTCTTTCTTTCTTTCTTTCTTTCTTTTTTTTTTTTTTTTTACGGCACCGGGGATTGAACTCACAACCTCGTGCCTGGCAGACAGGCACTTAAGTCACTGAGCCAAACTCCAGCCCTGGTTTTTTGAGGCAGGGTCGAACTGTGTAGCTCAGGCCAGCCTTGTGCTCACGTTGTAGCCCAAGCTGGCCTCGAACTCACAACGCTCCTCCTACCTCAGCCTCCTGAGTGCTGGGATTAAAGGCGTGCGCTACCACGCCCGGCTAGGATCTGTTTTCTTTATTGCACATAAATTTAGTAACTATTACTTTCTGGTGAATTTGCCTCTTTATCAATATGGAATTTCTCTATTTTGACTAATATTTCTTGGTTAAAGCCTATTTTCTCTGATGTTGTATTTCTCTGATAATGAGTTTTATATTTTCACATTCTGCTGCTTTGCTGAAATTGTTTATCTTGCTTATCATTTTTTGATGAATTTTCTTTGGGAAAGTTTCTGGGATTCTTTTTGGGGGATTCTATGTATACAATCATATCATTGACAATCAGAGATAATTTGACTTCTTACTTTCCTATTCATATATATTTTATTTCTTTCTCTTGCCTAATTGTTCTGGATAAAATTTCTAGTACTTCAGTAAATAGACTAAGAGTAGTGAAGGGGAACACCTTTGTCTTTTCCTTGTTTTAGATTAAATGCGTTCAGTTTTTCCTAATTCAATATAGTTTTGGCTATATATGACTTGTATTATAAAGCTTTTATTATGTTGAAGTATGATCCTTCTATAACTAATTTATTCAGAACTTTTATCATGAAGGGATGTTGAATTTTATCAAAGGCTTCTTCTGCTTCCGTTGAGATGATCATATTCCTCTTCTCCTTTTTATTTACATATGTGCTGTATTATATTTGATTTGCCTATGTTGAACTATTCTTGCATCCCTGTAATGAAAACAAGCTGGTCATGGTGTGTGATTTTTTAATAGATTTACAAGTATTTTGTTAAGGATTTTTGCATATGCTCATCAGAGATATTGGGTCTATTCTGTGTGCATGTGTATGTGTGTGTGTGTCCCTGTCAGTTCTATGATAATGGGGTAATAATGGCCTCATAAATTGAGTTTGCAAAGGTTTTTCCCTTTTCCATTTTATGGAATACAGTAGTTTAAAGAGCATGGGTGTTAGTTCTTTAAAAGTCTGTTAGAATTTAGCAGCGATCTATCTGGAATTTTCTTTGTTGAGAGACTTTTTATTATTGCTTCAATTTCATTGCTTGTTATTGATCTATTTATTTTTTTACATCCTCTTTGGTCAATTTTGGCAAGTCACCTATACCCAAAAGTTTATCTATGTCTTCTAGATTTTACATTTTATTGGCATATAGCTTTTCCAAATATTCTGTAATGATCATTTTCATTTCAGTGGTATATATTACCTCTAATTTTATTCATTTGAATCTTCTGTTTCTTTTGGTTAATTTAGCTACAGGTTTATCAATGAAAAACCAATTTTTTGTTTGAGACAGGATCTCGCCATGCAGTTCAGGCTGACCTTGAGCTCACTTTGTAGCCCAGGCTGGTCTTGAACTTGCAATGATCCTCCTGCCTCAGCCTCCCAAGTGTGGGGATTACAGGTGTGTGCTACCATGCTTGGCTAAGAACCAGTTCTTTATTTGATTGTTCCTTTGTATCATCCTTTCAGTCTCTATTTCATTTATTTCTGCTCTGATCTTTATATTTATTTCTACTGATTTGGGGCTCAGTTTGCTCTTGTTTTTCTTAAGCTATTGAGATGCATCATGTTTCTTGAGGCATTCATTACTATAAACTTTCTTCTTAGTCCTGCTTTTGCTGTATCCCACAGGTTTTGCTTTGTTATTTTTCCATGTTCATTTGATGCAAGGAATTTTTATATTTCCCCTATAATTTCTTCAGTGATCCATTCTTCATTCAATAGTGCGTTGTTCAACTTTTATGTGTTTGTATAACTTCTGCAGTTTCACTTCCTATTGATTTTCTAGTTTCATTCCATTATGATCAGATAAAATGAAAGGAATTAGTTTAACTTTTTGAATTTGGTAAGATTTGCTTTGTGGCCTAATATGTGTTCTGTTCTGGAAACCATTCCACATGCTATAAAAAGAATGTGTATTCTGAAGCTGTTGAGTGGAATGTTCTATAGATGTCTGCTATGTCAATTTGATCTGTAGTATAATGCAATTCTGGTGTTTCTTTGGTGATTTTTTGTTTGGATAATCTATTATCTGTTAGTAAGAGTAGGGTTTTGTAGTCACACTAATATTGTTATTAAGTCTGATCCCTCCCTTTAAATCTAGTAGTATTTGTTTTATAAAATTGGGTATTTTGATGTTTACTGCATAAGATTTGTAGTCATTATATCTTCTTGATGTAATGTTCCCCTTACCACTATGTACTGACTTTGTCTCTTCTAACTAATTTTTGTTTTAAAGTCTATTTTGTTGAACATAACTACTGCTTGCTTTGGATTTTCATTTACTTGCAATATTATTTGATACCATCTTTCTTTCCATATATGTACATCATAGCAGGTGAGATGAGTTTCTTGGAGGCAGCGTATTGTTGGATGCTGTTTTTTTAAACCACTCAGCTAGTGTGTGTCTTTTAATTGATGAAATAACACCACTTACGTTGAGTTATTATTAAAAGGGATGTAATTTTGATGATTTTCTTCTGGTTGTTTTGAATAATCTGTATTTTCCATCTTCCTCTCTCATTCATCTTAGAAACTTGGTGGTTTATTGTATCGATAATGTTTGGTTCTTTCCTCTCATTTGCATGCTCACTCTTCTAGCGGTATTCATTCTTTCATGTATTCTTAGGGTTATTTCCTTCTGGGTATAAGATTCTTTTAAGTATCTTCTGTAATGCTGATCTAGTGGTCATGAATTCCCTTGTTTATCCCTATCTTGGAAGGTTCTCATTTCTCTTTGATTCTGAAGGATAACCTTGCTTGATATAGTAATCTTGGTTGGCAGTTATTTTCTTTCAGGACTTGAAATACGCTGGCCCTTGCCCTCCTGGTTTTTAAAGTTTCTGCTGAGAAATCTGATTCTGATTTTAAAGTTTGGCTTTAAATGTGACTTAGTGCTTTGTCTTGTAGATTTTAGTATTCTTTCTTTATGCTGTATTTTTGTAAATTTAACTATAATATGCCACAAAGAGGCTCCTTTCTGGTCACATCTGTTTGGTGTTCTAAATGGCTTCTGTATCTGGGTGGATATACCTTTCTCAATATTTGGAAATTTTCTTGCTATTAGTTTATTGAATAGATTTTCTGTGCCTTCAGCCTATAGCTCTTCTCCCTCAGATATGCTGATAAGCCAGACATTTGATTTTTTAAAATGATGTCCTAGGGATCTTATATATTCTCTTCATTCTTCCTTTTGTAAAAAAAAAATTTCTTTCTGAATGTAATATTTCAGTAGCCTTTTCTTCACACTCTCTAATTTTTTCTCCTGCTGATCTGTTAAGACTCTCACCTGAATTTTTATCTGTCTTATTGAGCTTTTGATCTTCAAGATTTCTGTTTGATTTTTTTTTGCAGATTTCTATCTCTTTACTAGATTTCTCATTCATATCCTGTATTATCTTCCTAAATTCATGCAACTGTTTATTTGTATTTTCTTGGGTTTCACTGAACTTTTTAAAAATAACTTTGGAATTCTTTATCTGGCATTTTATACACTTCAACATATTTGGAATCTGTTCCCAGAGTTATGACTTTTAGAAGGTGTCATTTGCCTTGGTTTTTCATATTTCTTGTGTTTTTGTGTTGAGACATATTAGGATGAATATCTCTTCCACTTTTATGTATATCTTCTTGATAAGTAGTTTTGTCTTGACTGTGTGTCTTAGGGTATTGGATTGTTGCAAAATGTTGAGTTTATTTCCATCTAAACTTCATGATGTAATCTCTCTGTAGCTGTTTTTGCTGTAGTAACTCGGTTTTGACACATGCATATTATACCAGACCCTGAGGGACCCACTTTTTCTGTAAGTCTGGCAATAGCAGTATCACTCTGATAATTCAGTGAGGTCTGGTATAGACAGCAGAGCATGTGGGGTGTACTCTCTCTGGTTACTTCCACAATGAAAGTGGCAGCCACTACCAGGTGATGGGGAGTGTGTTCCATGGGCGTTGTTGGTATTGGCTCTGCTACTTGAAATTGATTTTGATTCTAGTCACTCCAAGTTATTCCAATTTTTTTTTTTGTACCAGGAATCGAATTCACGACCTTGTGCTTGCTAGGTAGGGTGTGTGCCACTAAGCTAAATCCCCAGCCCTAGTTACTCCAATCTTGATGAAAAGCCTGACACTCTTTTCATTTTGCTTTTGTTTGTTTTTTGGGTTTTGCTATGTAGTCCTGGCCTTGAGTTCATGATATACCCCAGGCTAGCCTTGAACTCATGGCAGTCCTCCTACCTCAACCTCCCAAGTGCTAGGATTATGGGCCTGAAGCTCTTATACCGTATTTAGACACTAGTACACCTCCAGCTGTTTCACAGGGAGACGTAAAGGCAGCTATTTTCTTTCGGGATTTGAAATACATCATTCCATACCCTCCTGGCCTTCAGAGTTTCTAGAGATCTGCTGTTAGTCTAATAGGTTTGGCTAATAGCTCCCACTCCGTGGCACTTATATCCAGTCTTGTTGGCAGTGTGCATCCTGGCAGAGTGTGGTGTGACCAATGCTGACGATTCTCACAGCTGCAGTCTCCACATCGGCTGTGGTTTTCCTCTCTGCTGTTTCTGTGCAAGCGACTCTCCAGGAGCAGAAGGTTAGAACCTTCTCCAGCCCTGCTTGTTGGGGATTGGTCTGCAGTTGAGGGGCTGCTATCCTCCTACCCCACCCCTGTCCTTAAAATCAAAGCATCCACCAAGGGTTCTGTAGGACTACGTTATTGCTGGAGCTAGATGCAACTCCTCTCTGCCGGGCTGGGGGTGTACCCACCCTGCACACACAAAGTCCAGGGCTTAATGCCTAGCACTGCAGCTACAATAGAAATAACTAAATAAACCCAGAGACAAGAGCAGAAAAGGAAGGGGAAAACATTGACTACGATGAAAACTTTCTCTTTTTTTTAATTTAACAAGGACAAAAACAAAACTAACAGGAGACAAATTAAAATGAAAAGGGAGGAAAATGAAAAAAAAGGAGAAAAGAAAAAATTAAAGCCAACCAACAAAAACCAAAACAAATACATAAGAACATAAACACGGCTTTCCCACTAAGGTACTTGAATGTGGGGGGCAAGGGTGGGTGATCAGAACCCATGCCAGCTGAGAGGGTGGTGATGCACCCTGCGCATCCCAGCAACTCTGGGAGGCTGAGGCAGGGGGATCACAAGTTTGAGTCCAGCCTCTCAAAACCCCCTCTCCAAAAACCAAAACCAAACCAAAGTGGACCGGGTGAAGGCGAGGGGTTGTTTATCCCATGCCTTGTGACTAACAGAAGTGGTTTGTGGCTGAAGCAAGTTGGGCATCCTCTCAGTGACTTTGCATGCTGGGACAAGGTAGAGCAGAAGGTGACGCTCACTACTCAGGTTCCCTCTGGGGTTGTTCAGGCTGCAGGCTCCAAGGGTGGAGCAAACACCAGAGCTGTGACTGTCCCCAGAGGCCTCTGAAGGGAGGGAGAGGCAGCTGGGCATCCCAAATCTGTGGGCAACAGCGGGATCCTCAGGTTCCAGGCTCACCCTACTCCACAGCAGGTTTCCCAAACAGCAGATTTTAAAGTAAGGCCCTTCACGCTCCCTGCCCCTAGCTGTCCACAGTTCCACCACATAGAATCCTCTCTGGGTTTGTGTCTGTTTCTTCTCCAAGCAAAGCTCTTACTGAGGGGCCCCTCACTGAACCATGCTGTGAAATGGCCTGGGGTCCTGAAGATTGGAAAATGCAGAGGTTTTCAGAATAGCAAGCTCAGATGGTAGGATCCTCCTCAAGGAAGCTCACAGTCCCAGCACTGTGTGAACGCACCGGGAATGCAGGCTGGTGCTCCCGCAAACCAGCTCGGCGTGTAGAGCTCAATTCTCCTCTCTTTAGAGGCTGTGTCTGCCACGCGTCGGATTCTGAGTTGTGGCGCTCACTGGGGCCCCCTCTTCTGCACCCCTGCCATCGCTGCTGCCATGTTCCCCTCCCATGCCGGCTGGGAGCTGTTTCCCTTACTGTTCTATCATCCAGGAGCTCTGGGTTGCACCGGATGCCTGACTCCCTGCTGTTGGTTTCCACTTCTCCCAGCACCCCGCCCCCCTCAACCGGCAGCTGCACACCTGCCGTTTTGGTTCTGTCTCGGTGAGAAGCAGGCCTGTGATGGGCGCCTCTGATCTGCCATCTTCAATCTCCCAAGTCATAAACTTTATTACTCATTAGATTAAGAGAACTCTCAGCCATCGTTCTTCAAACATTGCTGATGTCTTAACGCTCTCCTCTCCTTCTGGAGCACCGGTTATATGTATGCTAGACTTTCGGCTTTGTCTCTCTCTTTTACTTTGCTCTTTTGCTTTTCTGCTTTCTTCCATTCTGTATTCAATTTAAATATTTTTTTTAACTAGCCCATGTTTGCAGTACATAATATTTACATACCTTGTGGGGAGCTGACACATACGCAAAACACACCGTGAGTCCTTTTCTCAGCCCCTTTCCTTCTCCTCCCTTCCCCCTCCTTCCATCTCTTGATCGCCTCCCCCTTTGAGAAAGATTCATATCCCTACTTCCTGTTATATGGCTTTTAATTTTGCTTCTTATTTATACTTTGGATTTCTCAGATAAGAGAAACCATGTGATATTGAAGTTTGTGTGTCTGATTTATTTCAGTTAACATTATGGTCTCAAAGTGCACCCATTTTCCTACAAATGATTCAAATTTATCCTTCTTTATGGCAGGGTACTAGTCCATTGTATATAAATAGTACATTTTCTTTATTCACTCATCTATTGATGCACATATAGGCCACTTTGAAGATTTAGCTATTATGAACAGTGCTGCTATAAACACAGGAAAGTATGGATCATTATAATATGATATCTTTGAGTCAGGGATATAGCTCAGTGGCACAGTGATTGCCTGGCAAGTGTGAGGGCCTGAGTTCGAGTCCCAGTACCAAAAAATATATATGTCTTTAACTCTTTTGGGAAGATATTTAGAAGAAGAATAGCTGGGTCAAGTGGAATTTCTTGCTTAGTTTTTTTTGTTGTTGTTGTTGTTGTTTTGTTTTGTTTTGTTTTGTTTTGTTTTGTTTTGTTTTGTTTTTGAGGAATCTCTGTACTGATTTCCATAGTAGTGGTGCTAGTTTACATTCTCACCAACAGTGTAGGAGGATTCCTTTTCCCCACGGCCTCACTGGCATTTGTTATCATTTGATTTCTTGATCATGGCCATTTTTTCTGGGGTAAAAGGGAATCTCAGTGTTCTTTTAATTTGCATTTCTCTAGTGGCCAGTGATTATGAGCATTTTGCCATGTATTTGTCAGCCATTTGTACTTCTTCTGTAAAGTGTCTGTTCATTTCACTGATGTATTTTTTGATTGGGTCTTTTATTCAGGGGAGTTTAATTTTTTTAATTCTTCATGCACTCTAGATATTAGTCGTTTGAGGAATAACTGGCAAATTTTTTCTAGTCTAAATATTTTCTAAAACTGTCTTTGAGTCTAAACTGATACTGTGCCATTCAATACTTCCTAATTTCAGAAATTTCAAGCTAGACTGTCCATTCGATTCCTCTCCATAGATCAAATTCTCTGCTTGAAGTACTCCATTTTTCCATCTTTTCATATAATTTTTTTCTTTTTTCCTTTCTTTTTTTTTTTTTTTTCTGTCCAAATCCATTTTGTTTCAAGGAGAAAAAGAAAAAAAGAAGATGGAAAAAGAAAAAACTAAAACAAAATTTTAAAATACACCAGGGAACAACAATGGTACATACACTGTGCATTGTCATCCCCAAATCATTCACCCAGTCCTATAAATTTAAACATTGTACTACTTCCGGTTATTTTGAAGTCCTTGTAAGCTCACTCAATATTCAGGTCATCTCTGGGTCTGCTTCATTTGCTTTTTTTGTTTGTTTGTTCCTTTTTTTTTTTGTACCAGGCATCAGACTCAGGCCCTTGTGCTCGCCCGGCTCACACTGTGCTGCTGAGCTCTGTCCCCGGCCCTCGTTTGCTGTTTTGTCCCATGGTGATGGGGTTCTTGTTTGTGTGCTCGATTTTCTTTTCTTTTCATGGACAGTGATTGTTTCTCCCTTTGTTTCCAGATATAGTGGGTAATAC
>RJWM01028518.1:0-25533 GCA_004363535.1 Dasyprocta punctata
TTCCCAGTTGATAAAACGCAACAAAATGGGTAGAACAGAATGGTGGAGTAGGAAGGCTGGGGATTTAGCTCAGTGGCATAAGTGCCTGCCTGGCAGGTGTGAGGTTGTGAGTTTGATCCCCAATACCATTTTTAAAAAATGGTGGATTAGGGAAGACTATGGAATTTAATTTTTTTAATTTTTTTTATGGAATTTAATTTTTAAGTAATTGAGATGCTCTGGATTTCTTTCATTGTTTTTAAGTTTAATTCCATTTTGGCCAGAAAACACATAGTAATATTTCAAATTGAAACTTGTTTTATCACATAGTATATATTCTAAGTGGCTATTTCACAGATGATTTATAAATATTAAGTTCAACACAGTCATACACCTGTGCATATATTTACAGATTATTTTGTTTGGTGTTTTCATGAATTACATCATTCTATTTTGTAATTTCTATATCGTGAAAGATTTATGATATGGAAGTACCCTTTTAGGGGCATTTGTTTTATGTGATAGTAAGTTATACTTCTAATACAGCGGATATACAGTTGTGGATGAAAGGATATTTTTTTTTTTGCGGCACCAGGGAGCGAACTCATAACCTTGCGCCTGCCAGACAGGCGCTAAAGCTACTGAGCCAAACTCCTGGTCCTGGTTTTTTGAGGCAGGGTCGCACTATGTAGCTCAGGCCAGTCTTGCAATTGTGTTGTAGCCTAAGGTGGCCCTGAACTCACAACACTCCTCCTACCTCAGCCTCCCAAGTGCTGGGATTAAAGGCATGTCCCACCACACCGGCTTTTCATGTATGATTTTAATGATACTGTTTCACATCTTATAATCGGAAGTCAGTCATATATAATTGTTTCTCAGTGTCTGTTTCATTTCTGCTGCTGTCAAGGTGTTCTCTTCATCTTCGGATTCCATCAGTTTGAATATGGCATCTTTTTGTATTTTTCCTTGACTCAATCCTGATTAGAGGTTATCAAGCCCCTTGAATCTGCAAATGGATATGTTTCATAAATTTGGTAATGTTGGAGCTGGGTGTGGTGGTGCACGCCTACAATCCCAGCACTTGGGAGGCTGAGGCAGGAGGATTGTATAAATTACTGTACAATTATGGTGATGGTCTAATATGGCTGAAGGGCAAAGTGGGACCACTGACCCCGATGACCACTCCCTTCTTCCCCTTCGGCCCAAATTGTTACTTTCCCATTTGCACGTGAAGAAAATTCCAATCAGTTCCTCGCATGTCCTCAATGCCCACAGAGGGTCATATAACCCGCTGCCTCCCTGTATATCCTGTCGGAGGAGAAAGCCAAACCCCCATGGGTTTAGGGCTCTGCTCCCCTCCTCTGTGTCCTCAAATAAAAAGGCCACTTTCATCTTAAAAAAAAAAAAAAAGGAAACACTGTCTCAAAAAGACAAAAAATTAATTAATTAATTAATTAAAATAAAAAATAAAAAAAATTTTGGAATGTTGCACCAGGCACAGTGGCACATTCCTGTAAATCCCAGCAACCAAGAGGCTGAGGCAGGAGGACTGTTGTGAGTTCAGCGCTAGCCTGGGCTACATAGTGAGTTCAAGGACAGCCTACATGTGAGACCTAGTCTTTTTTGAGACTAGATAGTTCCTAAATCGGGTTGCAAACTACAATATCATCTATACACTGTAGGATGGTTCCTTGTTTTAGCTTAGGTTCCTCAAGTCTTTTTCTGGTGCCCAAGCCAAAATGTGAGGACCCGATCCCGAAGTGTTGCAGCACCGGTGGAAGCCCCCAGGACTAGGCCTGCAGGCTGTCCAGGAGTCCCTGGGCTGGGTTGGCAGGATGTGCCAGGAGTGGCAGGGCCAGGATGGCGGGAGATGCTGGGGTGGCAGATCTAGACTGACAGGACATGCTACAGGCGGGAATGGGCCTCAGGGAGCCTCTGCCACCACGATGCTCCATGGCTTCACCCCAGAGAGGAAGGGGCCAGTGCGGGCAGGGTACCGGGAGGAGACATGAGGGGGCAGGACCTGTGGAGGATGGTGGCACTTCCTGCACATCCACATCCTCAGCGGACAGAGGCTTCACCCAGAATCTGAAGCTGAGCCCCCAGAGTGCCTGGCCCTGCAGCAGCAGGAAGGGCGCCATCTGGTGGTTCAATTTCTTGGGCTTCACCAAGTCAACGACCTTCAGTGGGTCCTAACCCAGCCCGGCCACGATGCTCAGGATTGCGGTCTTTGTGGGCTTGGGTCCTGGCCAGGGCTCCCCGCAGAGCACCCACCCTGGGCCCTCTGAGCTGCCCTGGCTGCCCGCCCGCCAGCTGCTCCTCAGCAGGGCAGGAGCCTGAGGCGATGGTGCGTGGCACGAAGGTCTGGGAGGTGCGGAGAACCTGGACCGGCAGCTCCAGGACAGCCGTGAGGAAGACCTGAGTGAGAGGCCGCCACCGCCTGGAGACACAGTATTCTTCAAAGCCGGCATCTGGCAGCAGCTGCCTGGGAAACAGCTCCAGGCCCACCGTAGGGCCACCGATGGGTACTGGACCTTGGCTGGGCCCGGTCTCTCCGTGGGAGTTGGATATAGGACCTGGCCACCCTGGCCCCACAGTGACACCAACAACCAGGCTTCCATCTCCTGCCTCACACACCAGCAGCCCGGGAGGATAAGAAGCGACTGCCCACTCCCTGCAGCCCAGTGGGCTGGACAGCCTCAGTCCTTCTTACCCTGGTTGTGAGCAAGGGGGATGCCAGGCCAGGTCTGCCTGGGGCCTCCGGCCCTGGAGGGCATCTTGTCACACCCTCCTCCCCTGGATGCCCCCGTCACAGACCTCGCTCACCAAAACCTGCATCAGACACAGGTGGCTCTGCTTCTGCCCCCTTCTGTGGCATGGACAAGGTGCCACTTCGTCCAGGGTGGCTGGAGGCCGCTCTTCCTCTGGTCCTCAGGCCTGGGAGCTCAGAGTCCCCCGCCCTCCGGGGGTGGATGCTAGCTGCTGCTTGTCTGTGTTCACCCCAGCATCCCCCCACTCTGTACCGGCCCCCTGCCCTGGGCCAGGGCAGCCTTCTCTTCAGGTCCCTCCTGCTAGCCCGTCTATGGTTTCCTGGAATGTGGGAGGGTCCCAGAGTTTCTGGCCTGAACAACTCATCTTTCTGGTTGGGGAGAGCTGGGCCATGGCAGGGTCTGTGGTCAGTTGTGGCCTCCCCATGACCAGCTGCACCCTGGTTCACAGGACAGAGCTGCAGGGTCTGCCCATGGCCAGACTTCTGTTCTCTGGGGAAGGAAGGAGGCTGAGCTGGTTCTGGTGTTAGTCTGCTGTGTGACAAGTGGGTCCCTGAGGTTCCTTTTGGCCCTACGCATGGTTTAAAGTCACCTAGCTCTAGATGGCCTCAGTCTTCTTTCCCAACTTGGAAGCTGTAAATGGTCATGCGTAAACCAGAGGGGGTGACAGGAAGACAGGTCCAGAGAGGTAGGTGATGCTGTGGCACATTCTACATGAGACCCTGGGCCTGGGAGAGGGACAGGCCGCCTTGCTGACACCGCTCACACTGCAGGAGCAGCCCCTGGGACCTTGTGTTCCATCCCCATGCCATCAGCCACCCCCACTCTCCCAATGTTACGCGGCTTCGTGTAGCAAGCACTTGAAGAGCCCAAAGACAGTCTTCGTGTCAGGCCCACACAAAGGACAGGGACCTCATGAGGGCGGGTAGCTTCCCTGACCCCACCCAGGACCCGTGACCCTGAGTGGTCACATTGCGCCTGCCATCATGCCCTTGGGTCATACATTCTCGGGAGAGGCCCTCAGCCTGTGTGCCCAGGAGCTCTGCAGGGGTTCTTTAGGAGCTGCCGTCAGTCAGGTGTGAGCTCCCCGCCTGCTGGCCACGGTACTGGGTGTCACCTGCCCAAGTGGGCAGCCAGGCCAGCCAGGCCACGCAGCCCCCACACGGCTGTGGGCCCACAGTGGGTGGGAGTCCACCCAGCCCCGGCAACTCATGGGAATCAGGATGGCTTGGCCACCACTGAAATGAGCAGTAAGGCTTCAGGGACCTGAGGGGCCACCCTCCCCCCTGCCACAGAGCCAGTACCGCCTCAGGGCAGTGTCTAGGACAGGATGTCTGCAATGGTCACATCTCACACACAGCAGCCACTCTGTGACCCTGGGTGCAGCTGGCAGTTGCAGAGCCACGGCCCAACCAATGGGGCATCCAGTGTAGAGGTGCCAGGGGCCTGCAACTGAGGGGGACACTGGGCAACCCCTCCTTTCCAGGAAAGTCCCCGGGGAAGGCCAGGGTGGGAGTGGCATCCCACAGAGGCCCCTTCGTTCCCGGTGCTGATGCGCGACCTTGGAACTCACAGGGACGTTCACTCAAACTTCAGTTCCTGTTGTGACAGAGGTCGCCCCTCCAGCCCCAGGCTGGTGGCCTTGCCTATCCTGGAGTTGGAATCTGCTGAGCACATTTTTTTAGGGTGGCACATTTTTATTCAAAAGTTAATAGATACACACTAGTGTTTAAAGAGAAAAAAAAGTGACTTTTCCCCTCCCCTTGCAACCTGACAGGAAACAAAATACATTACTACTGACTCCTGTTTTCTAAAGAAACTGCTGTAATGGCAAGCTGTGGAGTGTCAGAGGTACATATTTTTTCATACTGTGGAGGGAAAGCTCAGTGTTTCTGCTGCTTTTTGGAACCAGACTGGAACATCTGGTCCCTTCCGGGCCGGCAGCACCGCTCTCTCCCGCACAAGGTGACAGCTGAGCCCTGCCGCTGTCCCGCCTGCTCCTGCCTTCCAGCACGCCACTTTGATTTGTGCAGGCAGAACACAGCTTTTTGATAGTGTGGTAAAAAACATTAAACTACTTTAATAAAAGGAGTAACAAATAAGGTTACGACAGTAGCTAGATAAATGAGCACCTTTTGCGAGCCTCAAAAAAGAATCCATCACGGTGCACCCAAGGCCTGAGCAACAGCAAGGCAGCGCCTGAGCACAGGACTGGAGGCCGCAGGTGGACTCGAGGATGACTCCGCCATGGGACGAGGGCGCCACATGTCCCCAGCAAGGGCCACTGCATGCGACATCCTCCCAGGTCTCAGCCACCACCAGCAGTTTATTTTTCACTGCTTTTTACTGTTTTGGTGATGTGGACAGAACAAATATTTTTACCACATCAGGGAAACCCCAATCAAACCAATCCAAAATACATAGTAAACGTTCCTTGTGTGCTTTGGATGTTGGTGCTAAACTTTCAACTGCCATAATTTAAAAAGCAATTTAATGCCTTCCTTATTTTGAGGCCACATGGGTAACACTTTTCCTTTCTTACATGACTCTCTTGACATTTCTAAAGAATAACATTTTTACCCTTCAAAGGAAACCAAACCAAACCAAAGCCACGCCCACACGTTAAGCTTTGACTCCGGTGGCCGGCAGGGCAGGGCAGGGCAGGGCAGGGCAGCCCAATAGCGTGGCCCTTTTCCCACCTACCCCAGTTGCCCGCCTGTTCAAGGCCAAGGCCGCTTTCCTCAGGAGCACACAACTGTTATCTAGCCCAGGCCTCCTCCCACACTCACGCACTCGCACACCCGCATGCCCGAAAGTGTCCTATGACGGGGACCCCGCCTACTGACAGTGAGGCCGCTTGGCCGCGGGCGCCTCCTCCTTCTCCTGCTTCAGCCATCGCACCAGGAGGCCCGCACCACCTCTCTTGGCGGGCAGCGGGCTCTTCTGCAGGAACTGGCTGGACCACTGGGGTGTGTCGGACTTGTCCTTCTGGGGTGTCTCTTGGTCTTCCTTTTTGGGTGACTTCGTGGCTAGCCACTGCATCATCTTCTGGCTGCTGCCACTTGCCTTGGGCTCCTAAGAGAGAAAACAACTCACAGCACCAGTTCCGGCTTCCCGAAGGGGCCGACTCAGCCAGAAGCCAAGAGGGGAGGAAGGCACTGGAGGGGCTCAGAGCGTGGCAGAGAACAGACACAAAATGGAGGGCTGGGGAACGAAGCTGGAGACGCAGGGATCAGACTCGCAGTCCCCACAGCCCAGCCCTGAGCAAAAAGCTTCTGAATTAGCACAGTGTGCCCCTATATGACCTCGCAGAGTAAGGGCCATGCAGAAATGGGGCAGTGTCTGATGTAAAGTAAACACATGTACATTTTTCATCTTTAGAGTGAAAAAAGTGTCAGGGGAACAGGAGTTTGCAGAGACAAAAGAAAAATGATGGGCTGGGGATACAGCTCAGCGGCACAGCGCCTGCCTGGCAAGCGTGAGGTCCTGAGTTCAATTCTTCGTACAAAAAAAAAAGAAAAAGAAAAATGATGGCAGTGACTGTGGTAAAGGGACAACAGCTATAAGAGAAGCGGGACAAGGCAGCCGTCCTTGTGGTCTCTGTCCCGACACTGCTCTGAGCATGAACTCTCCAGGTCATCCCACACAGGGTCTCGCTGTGTAGTCCAGGCCAGCCTTGAACTTATGGTGGTCCTTCTGCCTCAGCCTCTCGAGGGCTGAAATGACAGGCGTGCACCACCACGTCTGGCTCCATGGGGTCAGAGTTAATTAAACTTAGGAACTCCTTCCGCCCTCGCAGGCCTCCTGCCTGGCCCCTTCCCCTCCCCACGCCCCAGGTCCTGCGAGTCCTGAGAGGGCACAGGGCGCTTTTCTCCACCTTGTGGCTGAAGCGGGTACAGAAGCGACTGCGCGGCCAGCGGGCTGAGGACGGACACCAGCCCGGCTGCAGGCTTCTGCGCCTTCCTCAGTCACCTTCAGGAGAACCTGCTGTATCAGACTCACCAAGGATGCCGCCTGTTTCCTTTCTCCTTTTTTCGTTTTTCTGGCTGGGAACTGAACTCAGTTCTTTTTTAAATTTTGAGATAGGGCTCTAAGTCATTAAATTACCCAGGCAGGACTTGCACTAGTTATCCTCCTGCCTCAGCCTCTGCACCCAGTTGCAAAGCAACCCCTTTTTGTATGTGGGGGGACTGTCTTGCTACATAGTCCAGGCTAGGCTGGAACTTGCAGTGATCCTCCTGCCTCAGCCTCAGAGTGTGGGGGATTACAGGCGGGTGAGCACTTTGGAATATGCCTGGGGAAGAGAGTTTCTGGGGGTTAAAGCTATGACTAGGAAAGGTCATAGGCTGAGAGACAAGGCCACGTGACAGGCCCCTACCTTCTTGACCACCAAGTGGACAGGAGTCAGACACTCAGGGCTGTTGTTCCTCGAGTTGTTGACGACGGCGGAGACAGGGTGGAAGGTGATGTTCTCTGTGGGGCGGATCAACTTCAGCGCCTCCTGCGTGGGGATGTCCCCGAAGTCCAGCCACCTGGACACAGCCTCCTCTCCATCCAGGATGGCAGGCATCCTGTGAGTAGGGATGTTGGGGCAGGGACAGTGAGGCAAGGGAGAGACACAGACCTGAGTTAGCTGACAGCAGCCCCTGCAAGAGCCACACCCATACTGTATCTCCTTCTCTGTGCTGCGCAGAGAAAGCCAAGAGGGCCAGGCCTGAGACTGGCACGCCAGCACCCATGCTAATAAACTGGTGGGCTTTCTACGGTCCCTGGCCTAGAATGGACAAGAAATCCCTGAAAACTGTCTATGAACCACCACCTCTGGCCTCATGACCTATGAAAGCCAACAGTAAGAAAGGGCTAGCTGGACACAGCAGCACATGCCTGTATTCCCAACTACTTGGGAGGCTGAGGCAGGAAGAATGCCTGAGCTCAGGAGTTCAAGGCCAGCCTGGGCACAGGGTAAGACCCAGGCTCAAAAGAAAGGAAACCCTTAAAATCTGTTTAACCTGAATGTATTTTATGATAAATGGCATCTCTGCATTGTATTATGGATTACTTGGCAATAACTAACAGCCTGTTTTTGTTTTGAGACAGGGGCTTGCCTTGAGCTCACTAACCCAGGCTGGCCTGAGTGCTGGGGTTAAAGGTATGCGCCACCACATCCAGCCAGCAGTGCTTTATCTTTCTTTTTTTGGAAGGGGGACAACAGGGTCTTGCTACTACCCTGTTCAAGGCTGACCTTTAACTCAAGTTTGTAGCCCAGACTGGCCTCGAGCTTACAGAAATCCTCTAGCCTCAGCCTCCTGAGTACAGGGATTATAGGCATGTGCCACCATGCCCAGCCTGCTTTACTTTTCTTAACATACAAAATAGTGTTACAGCATTCTGCAAGGCTGAGGCATGAGGATCACAAACTCAAGGCCAGCCAGGGAAACTTAGTGAGGCCCTGTCTGAAAATTAAAAACAAAAAGGTGTGTGTGTGTGTGTGTACAGACAGCTCAGTGTGAAGACCCTGAATTCAATACCACAAAAATTAAAACTGTATCACGCAAAAGTGTATTTTCACAGACACAGCTCAGGTCAAGGCAGGTAATCCCAGTAGGTGCAGCATTAACATTCTTTGCAGCAGAACAGCAAAACCACATGTAGGTGTGGGCTCAGATCTGGCAGTAACTGTAAAGGGTTACACAAGCACAGTCTGTTCTGCTAGTGCTTGTTTTTAGACTGCAAATCTGTTCCAGTGTGACTGATGAGTCAGGAAGCAAATGGAGCAAAATGCAAATTCTGCATTTGCCTCTGCTCCATTTCATGTGTGCAGACGAAGTTGAACACAGGAAACCGTTCCAGCAGACAGTCCGGGAGGGGCACAAGATGCACACACACAAGCGACCTGCGCTTGCGAGGAAGGTCCCCAGGCTGAGCTCCGCCCCGCAGTGCCTGGGAGCTTTCCTGTGTGTGTACTTCAAGCACCCATTTCACCTCGCCAAAGCAGGCCGGCTGCCTGGCTCAGAACAGGGCGGGCTGTGCGTGCAGAGCAAACAGACACATTTTAAAGACTACCAAGCTTGACATAATAAAGCATCTTCAAAGAAAAAACAAGAACATGTGATTATCTCCAGAGCAACGGCTATAAAGGAATGCACAGCAGCCACAACACTGCAAAAATAAAAGAAACATCTATGGCTGGAGCAATTTCAAGAAGTGTTCTGAAGTGCTGACAAGGCCTAAGGGGCAGAAGCCATGGAAAGTCTTTAAAAAAACAGAAAGGCTGCAACCCTTTTCTTATAAGGAGAAAGCACTATTTACACACGAAGACCTTAAACACTCCGAACTGGCTTCTTTGCGTGCACGCAGTTGTGGCTTGGTGCTTCCCGTTGTCAGGAGAAGCTGCAGCATGGATGGAAACCCCCCTCAGGAATTTCCAGGGATGGGGTTGGGATGCGGTGCTGTGGCGAAGCCCCTGCCTAGCACATTTCCGGCCATGGAGCCAGGCCTCGGTACCCCCGGGACATAGGAAAAAAGCATGCAAGTCGTTTGATCCCAGCGTCACACACACGAAATAAATAAAAACATTTCGAGTCATATAGAAATTAAATGGAGAAGGCTATCCAATGGATCAAATGTTCAGGTTTTTTTGAGAGAGGGTCTCCCTGTGTAGCCACGGCTGGCCTTGAATTTGTAAGCAATCCTCCTGCCTCAACCTCCCAAATATTGGGGTGACAGGCACGAACCACCACGCCTGGCTATTTATTTATTTTTTTGAACACAAGGTTTAATAAATATTAAACATACGCCCTACGACCGAGTTACAATTCCGGGGCCTAAATTTTTTATTTTTATTTTTTTTACTTTTTTTTTTTTTTGGTCTTTTTGAGACAGGGTCTCACTATGCAGTTCAGGCTGGCCTTGAGCTCACTTCGTAGCCTAGGCTGGTCTCAAACTTGCAATGATCCTCCTGCCTCTGCCTCCCCAGTGTTGGGAGTACAGGCATACGCCACCACACCTGGCTGTAGGCCTAAAATTATTTTAAAATCTCTGAAATCCCAATAGATTTCATGTGATTTTTATTCTAGTTTTGTAGTGTGGTAATTTTTAAGAATACATGTTGTGTTATACCTAAACTGAATATAACTATTTGGAGGACAGCATTTTTTTTTTTTTTTTTTTTTAAAGACATGGTCTCACTATGCCGCTCAGGCTGGCCTTGAACTCACAATGATCCTCCTGCCTCAGTCTCCTGAGTGCTGGGATTGATTACAGGAGTGCATCATCACCCCCAGCTGGTTCTTTAAAACTACCTATCCAAAAGCACAAAGGACAAACTCTCATCTGCATCCTTTTGGGTCCAGGGACAGTAAGTGTGATTTTAGCCAAACATGGTGATGCACACCTATAATGTGAGTTGCCTGGGAGGCTGAGGCAGGAGGATCATGAATTCGTGGCCAGCTTGGGCAACTTAGCGAGAACTTATCTCAAAATAAAACAAAGAAAAACTGGCTGGGGTTGATCCCCAGTACTAGACACAGAAAAGCTTGCCTGTGGTGGATGTCATGCAAGCTTTTACAGGAATCCACGGTGATGATGGTGTAGGAATACAGCAGGTCTCCTCCCTCGGGGGGCTCCCAGCAGTCAAAGATCCCCGCCATCGTCAGCGGCCTCCAGTGGTCCCAGACTTTCTCCCAGTCCTCAGTACTGTCCACAGCCCCACCACTGCCTGGCTGCAAGCGAAACGGGAAAGTGAGCTCTGTGTGCAGACTGGGCACTGCTGCACACTGGACAGCATGGCGACCATCGCAGGGGCGACTCTGCCATCACCATCAATCCCCGACCCACTGCCAGCTAGGGAAGGAGGCTGGGTGGCATAAAACTCCTGCTTGGCATGTAGGCTGCTGCAGCTGCCATGCAGACCATTTGGCTGGGTGTTTGTTCTCGTGGTGCCACCAAGCCTCACACTGTTCATCTGTACCCAGCCAGCTGTCCTAACCCAAGGACCCATGCAACCCGGTGCCCTGCTTGCTGGGGCAACCTCCTCTGCCCGCACGGCCCTCCTGACCTTCCTTCTCGTCACACTGCTTCTACTTAGCGTGTAGGATTGTGTTTAAGATGTACAATACAGAAAGCTGCGAAAAGCGCCTATCACCCTAACAGCAAGGAAGAAAGCTACAGAGTTTACACACTCATGCTTTCTCTCAGCCTTAGCAGAGAGTTGAGGTTGCTGGACCAGCAGGGAGGGTAAAATGGAAGGAAAGATGGGGAGCTGGACGGGAGCAGGAACAGACACCAGTTGACGGTGGGGAAAGGCGGGAGGCAGTGCCTCTGCGTGGCAGCGAAGATTCAGATGTAATTACAACCACACATGCCAGCGGAGCAGGACACTCACGGGCCGCTGCCATGGGCTCCACCATCACCTGAGGAAGGCCGGGAGGCAGGAGGCATGGGGTGCCCGGCGGGGGGCTCCACTGCAGAAGGACATACAGAAGGAACGCGCTGCAGGACACAGTAGTGATCCTGGGACCCTGGGAGCAGGCAGGACCTGTGAGGCAATGAGCAACTGTTCCCCACCTCAGGAAACGCAGTAAGGGGACTGAGAAAGCCAGACCGATGGCCTGTGACTCAGGTCTCCCTAGGACCAAACCATGACAAGGAACCACTGCCACCCTGCAGCTCAGCGAGCACAGGAGACACATGGGTAGAGTCAGAGCAGAAACCTCGCCAAGGCCCAGGCTTCCAGAGGGGCCACAGCCACAGCAGGACCACAGCCACAGCCTTCTGCAGTCACTCTTGCCAAAGCACTGCGTGCCACTAGAGAAACAGGAAGAAGGGTGCCAAGGGAAGCGAGATTTCAGTCAGTCAACGCCCAGCACGGTCCCAACCAGTGAGACTGACTGGACTCGCATGGCAGAGGCCTAATGGAAGAATTCCCAGAAGGATTATTTATTTCAGTTTCTGTCTTACATGCTATGCCTGACAACAACCAAAACTATCAAGGCTGGGCACCGTAGGGCACACCTGTAATCCTGGTACACTGGGAGGCTGAAGCAGAAGAATCCAAAGTTTGAGGCCACCCTGGGCAAATTAGTAACTTAGCAAAACCCTGTCTCAAATAATAAAAGGGGATGTGGTTCATTGCAAAGGTCCTAGATTCAGTCCCTACTACTGAAAAAGAACAAAACAAAACAAAAAATACTGAACACAAGTCAATGAAAATTATCCAAACTGAATCACAGGAAAAAAAACACAAAAGAGAACATCTAACAACTATGCAGCAATATCAAACCACCTAATCCTTGCAGAATTAGAATCCCAGGGATGAGGGTGTAGCTGAGTGGTGTACCAAGTGCCAGGTCATGAGTTCAGTCCTCAGCTTTTACTAAAAAAAAACAAACCACAACAAAACAACAGGTGTGCTGGCACATGCCTGTACTCGCAGCACTCTGGGAGGCTGAGGCAGGAGGATCCAACTTTGAGCTCAGTCTGGGCAACTTAGCAAGAACCTGTCTCCACAAATAGGCAGGGATGTTATATGTATTCAATTTCCAGCACAGAAAAAGAAAAAGAAAGAGAAAAAAGACAGACAGAAAGAAAAGAATGACAGATTGAAATAAGTTGAGCATAGGGATATACACCTGTAATATCAGACCTGTGGAGCCTGAGGCAGGAGAACCGTAAGTTTGAGGCTATTGTGGGCTATGTAGTATGTTCACGGTTAGTTTCTGGAATGATCAAAAATACAGTGAATTCTCCTGCCAAATGCCATTCAATGAAAAGGCGTATTTGTAAAAACATAACAGTGCGTCCTTCTCTACCTTATTCACTGGATCTGGCACGATGACATTTCTGGCTCTTCCCCAAAGTCAAAATGACCATGAAAAGTAACTGGTTTGAATCAATTCAGGTCATCAAGACACCCATGACAATGTGACTAAAGACATGAAAAAGGACATTGAAAACTGCTTCGGAAAGTGTTGGAAGCGAGGGAAAAGTATTCTGAGGGAGATTGATGGCAATGTGTCTTTTACTGTAATAAATGGTTTAAACATTTAAACAACACAGCTTGTTTTTTTGTATCTCAATAAAGCTATTGCAGAAAAACAAAAACAAAAACAAAAAGTACACCTCTAAGAGGAAAGGAAAAAATGTCCTTCGGATCACTGTCAAGCTGGACCCTTCTGGGAAAGGCATCCCAGGCAATCTGAGCACGGCGCGAGCCCGAGCGTGACCAGCAGAGCCTGCTATGCACCAGGCTGCACGGCACAGCACTGTCGCACACGTGGCCCACCCCTGAAGGAAGCATCCTCATGTGGTACACAACCCTGACTTGTCCCCGTCCTTCCCACACCTATACTGCACGCAGCTGCAGATACCTGCTTCGTCTCAGTCTGAGGGAAATAGATGAAGTACGGTTGCCGCTGGTTGGTTCCATGACATCGCTGCCACTCATAGAATCCATCTGCTAAGACCACACAGCGTCTCCCCTTTCCCAGAGGCACCTTAGAGAAAAGTGAGCATGATGCGGGCTTAGTGACAGTCATGTGTCAGGGATGGCACTGAGTTAAAATCTCAGTCACAGTATGAACCAGGAGAAGATATGTACAGAGTTCTCTGTATCTCACTTTTTTGTTTTCTTTGCAAAAGTGAGGACGGAGCCCAGGCCTCGCACATGCTAGGTAGGTACTTGACCACTGAGCCACCCCCAGTCCTTTTCATTCTGAGACAGAGTCTTGCGAAGTTGCCCAGGCTGGGCTCAGATTTGGTAATCCTCTTGCCTTAGCCTCTCAAGTAGCTGGCATTGTAGGTCTAAGCCACTGAACCTGGCTTACTTAGGCATAAAGTCACCACTCCATTACACAGATGTTGAGAAGTACATAAAAGCAAGTAGCTCTTTTCTAGTAAGTAGATACACACAGTAGCTGGTCTCTAATGTTGACCCCAGTTAACCACACATGCTTCCTGCTACCCACAGCCCACGCAGTGCCCTAGCACACTACACAGGGAGGACGCACAGCATCCATCCTGCCTTCGAGTCCTGAGCTCTGTGCTCAATGAGCGGCCATGTCAGTGCCTGACTACCCCACACCCTCGAGCTAGGCATGGGAAAGGCTTCCAGATGGTCTAGCTCTAACCCTGTTATGGCTTGTGTCTAGATGTCCCCCCAAAGTCTCATGGGGTCATAGATGGGGATTTTTCAGAGATGGCTGGATCTAGAGTGTGTGATGCTGGAACTGATTCATAGTACAAAGCTCAAGGGCAGTTAACGTTCAGGGCATGAGTGCCACCTGCCTTAAGTAGACAGGATAAGATAAAAGGGGCTGAAAGACACTGTTAAGGCCCCTTGCTTGTTCTGCTGCCTTTGGTCTACCATGAACTATTTTTCCTCTGTGATGCCTCTCTGCCAAGTCATCCTGCCTTGGAGCCAGCAGATTACGCACTGAAACTTCTACAGACTGTGAGTTAAATAAACCTCTGCCCCTTTAACTTTGGGTGTTGGGTATTTTGTCTCAGCAACAAGAAAAGTAACTAAGACACCCTCCCAGCTGAGATGTCAGGTGGACATCCATTCCCAGCTATCATCTGATTACAAGTACATCCAGACAATGTAAAAGAAACGTTTTGTGTTAAATGACTATACTAGCACTGGTGGTGGTGCAGATAATCCCTGTAATTCCAGCACTCTGGGAGGGTGAAGCAGGAGGACTGCAAGTTGGAGCCCAGCCTGAGCAACTTAGCAAGGCCCTGCCTCAAACTAAAAAATATAAAAGGATGGGGATGTAGTTCACTGAAGGCGTTGGGTTCAAGCCCCAGTACTACAAAAACACCAAAACAAGATGAAACAAAAACCCTACTGTTTACAGCACTCAACATTAACAATTTGGGGTTTTTTTTCTCTCTCTTTTTTTTTTTTGGAGACAGGGTCTCACTATGTAGCCCAGGCTGGCTTCAAACTCACGGCAATCCTCCTGCCTCAGTCTGCAAAGTGCTGAATTACAGACATGAGCCAACACACTCAGCCAACATTAATAATTTGGAACTATATTTTATTTCTCAATTACACAAGGCACTAAATAGCTGTTAGAAAACGGCACATGTGCCTTTTCCCTAGACCAGCGACCTACCTTGAATGACCGTTTCTCCAGAATGGTATCACTGCGACAGTTGATGGTGTTGAACTGCAGCTTGGAAGGGTCACTTTCTTTGAACCAAGAGGGGACCAGGCCCCATCGCATGGGAGCAATGATCTGCTCTGATGAGTCTGCATCCTGCCACAGAAAAAGGTTAAGATCAGTGAGATACAATGAAATCTGAAAAACTCAACAGGCACATATGTTACACTAATATTAGTATGAAAAGACAAATAGCACAAAATTTTGCAAAAGAAGTCTACTTAAAAACATTGAAATGGTTCACATGAGACAGAGGACTTGAGTTGGGTTAGGGAGGGGACATGAAGAGACAAAGTTCCCATAAACTTTTAATCTATCCTTTTGGGACAGACTTCATGTGGCCCCAACATTCAAAAACACATGTTAAAGCCGGGCGTGGTGGCTCACGCCTATAATCCCAGCACTCGGGAAGCTGAGGTAGGAGGATCTTGTGAGTTCGAGACCAGCCTGGGCTACAAAGTAAACCCAATGTCAGCCTAAACAGTATAACGAGACCCTGTCTCAAAAAGATAAACAAACAAACAAACACATGTAGTAGCTCAGTGGCATAAGTGCCTGCCTGGCAAGCACAAGTGAGTTTGATTCCTGGTACTAGGAAAAAAAAAAAAAAAAAAGTCAGGCATGGTGGTGCTATAATCCCAGCACTTGGGAGGCTGAGGCAGGAGGATCACTGTGAATTTGACATCAGCCTGAGCCACAAAGTAAGCTCAAGGCCAGCCTGAACTGCATAGTGAGACCTTGTCCCAAAAAGACAAGAACAAAACAAACAAAAAAAAATAAAAGGGCCAGGGATTTAGTCCAGTGGTGTAAGCACCAAAACAAACAAACAAACAAACAAACAACAACAACAAAAAAAAACAAAAGCATGTAGGTGACACAATCTTGTAATCCTGGCTAGTGGGAGACTGAGGCTTAGGCAAAAAGACAGCAGTTTGAACCGGGCGTGGTGGTGCACGCCTTTAATTCCAGCACTCCAGAGGCTGAGATAGGAGGAGCGTTGTGAGTTCAAGGCCAGCTTGGGCCTCAACATGAGCACAAGACTAGCCTGAACTACATAGTGCAACCCTGTCTCAAAAAAACTAGGGTTGGGAGTTTGGCTCAGTGGCTCTTTAACCGCCTGCCTGGCAGGCGTGAGGGTTTTGAGTTCGATCCCTGGTGCCGCAAAAAAAAAAAAAAAAGAAGATAGGAAGTTTGAGGCCTTCATGGGCAACTTAGTAAGAACCTGACTCAAAATTTTAAAAAAGGGGATCAAGGGATTATAGCTCAGTGGTAGAGTGCTCACCTGGATATGCAGAGCCCCAGGTTCCATCCCCAGCACTAAAAAAAGAACGCCTGAGTAGTAGTTTTGTGCAGAACAGTTAACACTGCAGACCAGAGGATGTTACATTGAGGAGGGTCTACTCACAAGCTGACCTTCAGTTAGCATTTAGAACTAGAGTTTTGAGAAGGTTCACACCATTTCCTTTTGGACAAAGTGGTTGACTCTGCCTAGGTTGTCTGAAGGAAAAGATGAGCAGGGATGGTGGTCCACACTTGTAATCCGAATCAGGAGGCTGAGTGAAGAGGATGCTAAATTCTAGGTCAGTCTGGAAGACTGAGGCCTTGTCTTAGAAAATAAATAGAACAAAAAACCAACACCACCAAAAACAACCAAACCAAACCAACAACAAGGTTAATGCTAAAAGTTGGGGCTTCTGTTTATTCATTCATTCACTCACTTTGAGACAGTGTCTTATTATGTATTCCAGGCTGGCCTCGAATTCAAAGTAATCCTCCTGCCTCAGCCTCCTGAGTGCTAGAATTATAGGCACATGGCACCACACCTGGCTCTCTAGTTTTGCATGTATCAGTTAATTCTCTTCACACACACACACACACACACACACACACACACACACGGAGCTGATTCTCAATATTTACAGTAGTTTCTGTAAAGTGGCTTTAGTAGTAACTGCTGCTACTCTTAGTGGCTTTTTTTTTTCATTTCCAATGAAATTTTATTGGTACATTTTAGACATACACAGTGACCACATTCACAGAATTTTGCTATTGCTAGGGAAACACAAGGCTAGGTTTCTGAGTGACAAAATGTCATTCATTGGTCAATATATAATTTGGTTTTTTGTGTGCTTGACTTAAAGACACCTTATTTGATACGTATCATTGATTCATTTACATTACTGGACCTCAGGCCTGAATGAAGCTCACCGAGCACGCAGTTTCCCTCCCAGGGAATGACCCAGGTCTCTCAAGGTTAGGAACACCAGCCAGCACTTTAGCACTATGTCTGGTGGTTCCTTTTTTCCTCTGGTACTGGGGATTTAACATAGGGCCCTTGTACTGAATCACAAAACTAGTTCATTTTTATTTTTTATTTTGAGACAGAATCTTGCTAAGTTGCTAAATTTCCCAGGCTGGGCTAAAGTTGTCATCCTGGTACCTCGGCCTCCCAGAGTGCTGGAATTAACAGGCATGCACCACTACGTTTGAAAAGTCAAACACTGAAATCACTAACAGAAAGGACAGAAATGCAATAAAAATGGCACTACACAGACCATGAAAAGGACACCACTTGTTTACAGTGTTAAAGTAGAATAACGGAGCTGGCTATGTGCAGCTGGCAATGTGAATGGAATCAAGCTACTTAAATTTCTCCTTGCTCTGTGTTCATCCGTGACTGCAAAAGCATCACTAGTATAGATCTGGGGCTACAAATACAGTTTAGAGTAGGTAAATATGCAAATATGGAATTGAAGAACTATGAACATTGCCTGTGTATTTGAGAAAGAATGGCTGAAAACACAGATTTACTAACGCCTCTCCCTTCCAAAGTCAAATGTACCTGTTAAGCAGAAGGGTCCCTGTCCACGAATAAAAGAAAATAAGATAAAATTACACAAGGGGTGAGCTGGGTGTGTTGGCCAATGCCTGTGATTCCCACACCAGACAAGGTAGAGGCAGGAGGATTACCATGAGCTCAAGACCAGCCTGCACCACATAGCGAGTTCAAGACCAGCCTGGACTAGAATTGTTAAGTTTCCCCTCCTTTGGACCCTTCCAGAATGAAGCAGATTTTCACTTATCTCTGGGTTATATTAAAAAACAAGTCTAGATGTAATCCTGCAGCTCTCAAAAATAAATGTACAAGTTTTAGTCCAAGTTTATCAGCCTTTTAGTTCTCACACATGACTATCAAAACTGCAATTTGGATATTCCAGTCAGATAAACCATCAGCCTAATATTAGCTGTCTTTGCTTTAATAACTGTCTTTGCTTTCACAGGTGTAAAAAGTTTTATTCCAGGGCTGGGAGTTTGGCTCAATGGCTTAAGCGCCAGTCTATGAGGCACGAGGTTGTGAGTTTGATTCCAGGTGCCGCAAAAAAAAAAAAAAAAAAAAAAAAAAAAAGTTTTATTCCTTCTGTTTCTAAGAGATCTCTGCTAACTGATCTACAAAAAGTTTCTGACCAGTCTATTTATACTTACAAATGTAAAAGCTATAAAAGAGTCATCATAATTCAAATTGGCCATATATATTTGAGAACACTCTGATTTTGTTTGTCTGTTAAACTGTTTCATTGTATCTGTCTGTCCCATCTGTACAGACCATCTATGTATGTTTCTTGGTTTGTCATATCCATAAACAGCTGTTTTTTACTTGAGCTCAATAATTTTTTTCTTTTGCATTTTTTGGATCATTTGTTCAAAATTTAATATAGGTTACAGAGCTAAAAGCATGCTTCCACCTGAGTTGCCAGCTGGTCAAAATGAAGCTATAATTGGTTGTGTAAATTTAATGTATATTGTTGTTTACATATCATGACTTGAGAACCTCTTTGTTCAAAAAAAATACTATGTTAAATGCTGTGATTTGGTTTTCATAAGTCATCAAAAAATTTAAGCTAATTAAACAATTTGGAGAGAGAAGATGATGCTCTCAAAGCTGTGTAACTGTAGGACATAAAAAAAAGACAAAAATCCTTTAGGGTAAGAACAGACTATTGGACAGGACTTCCTTTTGGTGAATAAAGAAGCAGTTGCCTGGAAAAAAACCATTATCCAGTCTTTGTTCATTAATGAGAGGCCCCAGTAATCTCCATAGTCTTATGGGAAACACCCTAAATAAATGTTAAAAATGTTACTGTGAAATGTTTACATCATCAAAAGGTTAAGTTTTCTAGAAGTAATACAACAAGGTTTTTCCATAAAAGATGTTCTTGGCACAAAACCAAATTAAGAAATAAAGGTTTTCAGGCTGGGAGTTTGGGTCAGTGGCTTAAAGCACCTGTCTGTCAGGCGCCAGGTTGTGAGTTTGATCCCCAATGCTGCCAAAAAAAAAAATAAAGGTTTTCATATGGCTGTGGGAAAAATAAAAACAAAAATAAAGAAAACACACCAGCCTGGATTACATAGTAACACCTTGCCTCACAAAACAACATAAACAAAACCCTAAGAACTTAGAGGGGCAAGTTGAGGTCTCCATCTCCATTTTGGGAGACCCTCTTCCAACCCTATCCAGTAACAGTGTTTATAGGCAGCTAAGTTAGACCAAAATATTATAGGCAGTCAGATAGGACTAGGCCCTCGAAGGAGCCAGTACAGAAGACCAGATACCCTGCAACTGTGAGGGAGACATACACCTCCTGCTGTGGGCCAGACCTTAAGACGAGATAAAATAAATGCACCCACACCTTAAGGATAAACATCAGGGATTGATATCCATCACTCTAACCCAACCCCCACAGGAAAGGCCCTGTTCTGTATTCACGCTCACTTCCTAGTGACCTGTGTCCCCATTTGACCCCGATTTAATCAATTTTATCTGAGCAATTATTCTCATAATTTTATTGGTTAACCACAGTTCTGTCCCACCTTATGCTCACCTTGCGAGTTCCCATTTTTCCCCACCTTGGACCCACCTCACCTTGTGTTTTTGCTCTGTAAAAATCCCTAAAAAAGGCAGGGTCTTCAGCAACCCACTCAGGATCCCTTCTGTCTTTCTCTCAGACAGAAGCTTTCTTTCTCTGGATAAATGTATTTTGAGCCAGGTGTGGTGGCACACGCCTTTAATCCCAGCACTCAAGAGGCTGAGGCAGGAGGATTGCTGTGATTTCGAGACCAGCCTAGGCTACAAAGTCAGTTCAAGGCCAGCCTGAACTGCATAGTGAGACCCTGTCTCAAAAAATAGGGCCAGAGATTTAGCTCAGTGGTCTAAGCACCTGCCTGACAGGCGCAAGGTTGTGAGTTTCATCTCCTGTACCAAAAATAAATAAATAAAAATAAACAAACAAATAAATAAATAAATATATTCTGCTCTTAACCTCTGTTGTTCCTAAAACTCATTCTTCAATTTTAGAGAATACGAACTTGTACCAGACATCTAGCAGGTTGGGAGTTTCTTTCCCCTATATCAACAGGACAACTCTGACCCACTCCTCCCACCACCCAGAGACTTCAGCCAATGCCGAAGGACATTTTTGGTGATGACTTGTGGGTACTACTAATATCCAGGGGAGAGAGGCCACGGATGCTGTTAAATATTCTACAATGTACAGCACAGCTCCCCACATCAAAGAATTAACCTGCCCCCAAATCAGGTAGATTGTTAAATATTCTACAATGTACAGCACAGCTCCCCACATCAAAGAATTAACCTGCCCCCAAATTTTGATAGTGCCTACCTAATCTGAGAAACCTGGTCCTCACAAATTTTGCTGTTACCTACGACTTGAGTGTGCTCACTGGGCAAGTGCAAACCAAATCCAATCATGAGGGCAATGAATACAGTGTGTGAAAAACCAAAATACTGAAAATACTTCTCGGTATCAGTCATCTTGCCTCCCCTATTTGGGCTTGGGAACAGCTGGGAGCACTGGGGTAGACAAACTAAAGAGGAAATCATCTGCAAATCAGTGGTTTCAAATGCAAATACTGCAACCCACACACAAATGCTGGCCGTTAAGAATTTGGATGAGGTGTTAAAATGCTTCTAATTTTGTCTTAAAATTTACACATTTGAGAAAAATGAAGTATCAAATATTTATCAACTTAAGAAACAACAGTAATTTTTAAAGACAAATTTTAAAACTTCACTTATTTTTGCAGTACTGGGGATGGAACCCAGGGCTTTCACACTGAGCTACATCCTAAGTCCTTTTTATTTTTTGGGACTAGGTCTTTCCAAGTAGCTAAGCTGGCCCTTGGGTGTCCTCCTGCCTCAGCCTTCCCAGTATCTGAGATTACAGGTGTGCACTATCATGCCCACCCCGATCATGACTTTTTAAGATGTTATCAAAAGCACTTAAAATATTTACGATGTAGAGAAACTTTTGCCTTTTAGAAAAAAAGAAAAAGAACTTAAACTTTATTATAAATCCTGCCCCTCTCTCTCTCTCTCTCTCTCTCTCTCTGCTTTTGCTGTCTTGCACCACTATGAACTGTTGCCCCTCTGCCATCCTACCTTGGAGCCAGCTGATTATGGTCTGAAACCGCTACAAACTATGAGCTAAACATACTTTCCCCCTTAAAAAATTAATTAATTAATCGACACACCAACACAATAAACACAATAAATTTCAGATAACTGAGCCAAGTGTGGTGGTGCACATCTATAGTACTCACATTCTGGGATGTTGAGGCAAGATTCTTTGCTTGAGCTCAGTTTGGTCAATTTAGCAATCTAGAAAGAGCCTCTCTCAAAATAAAGGGCTGAGGATGTACCTTAGTGTAAAAGTCCAGAGGGTTAATTCCCAGTATCTAAGCAGAAAAAAATTTTTGAAGAAACCAAACCAAATACATGTGTTTCTAGCTTTAATAAAAGACAAAAGGACTGAAAACACAAACAAAAAAGAACAGAAAATTTTCAGGGCTTAAGAAATACCTGAAGTGCTGGTTGCAGTGGCACATGCCTGTAATCCCAGCACTTGGGAGGCTGAGGCAGGAGGACTGCTGCAAGTTCGAGGCCAGCCTGGGCTACAAAGTGAGTTCAAGGCCAGCCTGAACCTTACAGTGAAACCCTGCCTAAAAAGAAAAAAAAAAAAAAAAAAAAAAAGAAAAGAAAGAAATGCCAGAAGTGCTTTAAATTAGCTGGTCTTTTATTTTTTTCCCCATTTTGGTTTTCTGAAGCAGTGTCTTGGTCTTGCTATGTAATCCAAGCAGGCCTCACACTTACTAATGTAGACCAGGCTGGCATGGAACTAGTAATCCTCCCGCCTCGGCCTCCCGAGCAGCTGGAATGACAGGCGGGCGCCACCACTCCAGCTAAATTAGTTGGTTATAAGTCTGCACCGGGTGTGATTCAGCTGGCCTGGCTAAAGAGGTACAGAAAATATATTTTTTGGAGAAAAGGTCTTGCTAAGTATCCCAAGCTGGCCTCGAACTCAAGAGTGATCCTCCTGCCCCAGTAACCCTAGTGCTGGAGGGGCAGGTATGCGCCCCCACAGCTGGGGGAAATTTTTTTAAGATGCTCAAATGGTCCTGATAAGTGAGGTCTGAAAGCTGTAGCCTTAAAACAACTCAAATTCAAGGCTCATAAACTGGGCACGAATTATGGCTGGTATAGCAACTACACTTAAAACGGTCAAAGAACATGGATGGCATCATCTCAACTTAGAAAACAAGGATAGACCTTTTTGCCGTGGAGCTCAGGGTGGTTCTCAAGTGGGGCCCAGAAAGGCGTCAGCCCGAGGCTGGCTGCACCCCGACCCACAGGCGCAACAGGCGGCAAGGAGCGTTACCTTCTCCAGGTGCAGGCGCGACAGCAGCACCGGGTTGCAGCTCTGCGGGCTCTGGTTGAAGGAGGGGTGGTACTTCTCGGGCTGTCGCCACTCAGGGAGCCGCCGCAGGCCCCCGCGGTCGCGGTAGGCGCAGGCCCTGGCCAGCACCTCCCTGGGCAGGTGGCAGGATGTCCGCCCGCACATCGTCGCCGCGCTCGCCCTGCAAACAGCAAGCACACGGAAGACAGCGCTCGGGTGCCTCCGGAGCTAGGGCTTTTTCTTGTGCTTCTTTTGCACTGGGTCCCGCTGTGCACCCAGATTGGCCTAGACAGGCGGCGATTCTCCTGCCTCAGCCGCCCGTGCTGGTAGCTGGATACTGTAGTTCCCCTTAAGTTTTATTTTTTCCTGGTCTTTTTGAAAGTTTCACTATGCAGTTCAGGCTGGCCTTGAACTCACAATATGGCCCAGGCTGACCTCGAACACCCAGCGATCCTCCTGTCTCAACCTCCCAAGTGCTGGGATTACAGGTGTGCACCACCAACCCGGCAGCAGCCCGCGCTGGGATCGGATCCAACCCGAACCCCGCCGCGATTCCCTGGAAACTTCTCGGAGCTCCGGCCAGGCAGGGTTTGCACGTGTCGCCCCCCGCCTCCGCCCCGGCTGGCGGCGCACAAGGCGCGAAAAGTGGAAAACAGGATTCCCGGGCCGACTGTGGACTCGGACCCTGCGGTACCGGAGCCCACGCTCCGTCCGGGGGACTGTCGCCCCACTTCCGGTCCCGCTGAGTTTGCGGGGCTGGGGGCAGCCCGAGCAGACTCTTGAGAAAGCACGGACGGCTCCAAGGCCTACCGCCCCGAGGCGCTTTCCCCCCGCCTCGCGGAACGCGGCCTCAGACTCGGCGCCCCGCTCGCCCTCACCGTCCGTCAGCCGTCGCCTCCTTCACAGCCGCCGCCGCCGCGCGCGCCCCGCCCCCAGGAGCAGCTCCCCGAATAGGCCCCTCCCCGAAGGCCCCGCCCAGCCCCGCCCCGCCCCCAGGAGCAGCTCCCCGACAGGCACCGCCCCTCCCCTCCCCGCCCCCAGGAGCAGCTCCCCGGACAGGCCCCGCCCCCGCGCGGCGGGAGGCGCCTTCCGGAGAGACCCGAGACTGCGCCTGCGGGCTCGCAGCTTCTCTGGCTGGCTGGGTTAACCCCCGACCTCCCGACCTCCCGACCTCGCCCGTGGCCCTGGCTCATGGGCGCCCCAGTGTCTCGATTTCAGTCCCGGTGGCTGCTCAGGGTGGGCCAACTAGAGAAACGGGGAAGCAGGTGCGCCACGCAAGTCGCCTGAACCTTTGGGCATCAGAGCGAGACCTGTGGCTCTCCCACCCGGGCACACAATCCGGATCTCCCAGGGCGACCTCCGCCCATGGTACAGGTACCGGTACCGGTACAGGGGTGGAACCCAGGGCCTCTGCAGTTACATCCCCGGCTTTTTCTTATTTTGAGCCAGGGTTCTATCAGATTGCCTAGACAGCTTGAATTTGGGGTCCCTGCCCGCGGTGGCTCCCATTTTAAAAACAGGCACTTCCAGTGTATTTGGGATACATTTGTTGAGTCTGGCTTGCTACTCACTGGACCTGACTAACGATGCAGAAGGCCGGGTAGACCACTCTGACCTTTGGGGGCCCACTTATCATCCACAGAGGGGTACTGTGAAGGTACCTGAGTGGCCACTCCTTGGGCTTGGGCCCTGGGTAGCCCTGGTGGGACACGGCAGGAGAGGTAGAGCCCCAAGGATAAGCCTTGCAGAAGAAACTGTCCATAAATACATGCTCGTTTATTATATAGAGAGGGGATACATTTCTTTGGGGCTAAATCCAAGAATAGGTCCGAACTTTATTCATTTGTGATGTCCTTCCCTGGAAGGCAAGCAGCACAATCTAGGAAATCTAAAATAATCCTGTTTTTAAAAGTTACCTTCCATAAATTCTTAAGGAGGGGCACAGAATTCAAAACAAAACAAAAGCCACAATGATACATTTGTTTCTGAATACAGAAGCTGGTGAAAGGGTTTCCACCAGAATCCTGCAAAAGAAAGGCAAGACTTCTGCATGGTGTTGGGGAGGGCTGTTAGCCCACAGATGCCAAGATGATGTCGACTGGTAACTCCTCTGAACTTCGGGCTGTCACCTGCATTGTGACTGTGTCCAAAAGCAGCAGCCGAGAGCGCACAAGGATGTCATGACCACCACGGAACACGCCTGGTGAGAAAGAGAGGAAAGGCTGTGTGAGACAAAAGCGCTGCAGGCCAGGCTGGAGAACAGTGGGGTGAGGTCCCCCGAGCGATGCCTGCACAAGTCACCTGGCCTCACTGAACCCAGGACCTGCAACCACAGAGTGGAGGGAATAAGGGTACTACCATCAGTCAGCTCCTGTCTAGCTCAAATGAATTCACAGAACGTAAAGCCGGTACCTGATGTCACACAGGCACTCACACAGGGACAGCCCCACCAGAGCAAACCGCAGAACAGGTGGCTGCAAGGCTCAGGGGAACACGCTGGTTCAATGTGGCCAGAAAGGATGGGGGCGGGGGCAGTCAACCGCGAGCGGGTGTCCACTCACCCTGTTTATAAACACTCCACTGAAGCGTAAAAAAATTCCATTTCCTTCTGCTAAGTGTTTTAGGTACAACTATATTGCACATAGCATCGCTGTCTCAGAGAGAAGTACAGACATGGAAATATTCACATATAAAATGCTGGGGGGTGAGCGCAGGGAGATGAGCACTGGAGTTCATCACACTCTTCCATCTTTGTGCATGTCTGAAAATTTCTAAATGCAAATGCTTGAATACCTATTGGCAGTGCTGGGAATCTAATTCACGGTCTCCCACATGCTATATAGCTGCTATACCACTGAGCTCAATACCTGA
>RJWM01028519.1:0-25517 GCA_004363535.1 Dasyprocta punctata
TCATGTGGTAGCCCAAGCCAACCTCGAACTCACAACACTCCACCTACCTCAGTCTCCTGAGTGCAGCCAATTTTATTTTATGTTTTGAGACAGGGTTCCACTGAGTTGCCCAGGCTGGGTTCAAACTTGCAATCTTCCTGCCTCAGCCTCCTGGAATGCTGGAATTTTTTTTAAAAACTACTCATTAGGGCTTACTGAATGTGAGGAATATTTGAGCAGATCATTAGAGGAGGTTGAAAGGGTGGACAGATTCATGAAGAAGAGGGGTAGAACAGCACTACATACCTTTGAACTCTAGCACTAAGGCATGAGCTTTCTACTCTGTGCTAAACTTGGTATACTGTTGAGAAGACTTCCACAGTGCTCCCACTGCATGATCCAGGACCACTTTTCTCACTTGTTCCCTTTGAGTCTCGGTTTCTCCACCTATGAAAACAAGAGGACAGCATCTAAGATCACTTCACCATTAAGAAGCTGCATGGAGCCATCTTGCTAAACTCAGGCACACTGGGACAGTGCCAGGGCCCTGCCCAGCCTGCCAAGCTTTGCCCTGAGTGCTGCTCTGGTGAACAAGTCTCCCCGGAGCAGTGCCAGCTGGGAAACTGCAGAAAGGAATGTGCCACCTGGATCTGGGTTTGGAAGTGTTATTGCCTTGAGATACGAGGCTGTTCCTGCGAAGCCGGGGCAGTTTGCACTTGGACCAGGAGGGGAGAATCGAGTCTCTTTTGCTCGTGAGAGCAGAACGTGGGCAGTTTCTTTATTTCCTTGCAGCAGGTTACTCTGTGAACCGTAGGCTAGCGATGCAGTATGTCGAATAGGGTCAATGCATTAGAAAAATGATAACAATTAAGTGAAACTTCACGAGGGTGGGAAGAGGTCAGGGAAGATTTCATTAGGGAGACAAAACTTGTTTTGGACTGTAAAGAAGGATGGGGGTGAATCTGTGTGGACCCAAGCCCAGTGGTAGCTGGGAAACTGAAGGGCAGATGAAGCAGGACAGGGCCCTTGCATATGCTGTGCAGGTTGTTTACTGCACAAGGACATATGACTGAGGGGAGGAATGCGCCAGAGTGCAGTTGCACACTCTACTCATCACTGCCAGACCCCTGTGCAGGCTGTGTCTCTGCAGCAGCCCCCGAGGGCCCACTGTGGGGTGGGGGGTGGGGGGTGGGCTCAGTGAAGTGGACAAGTGGCCAGGTCATGGGGAGCACTTCCTTGTAGACTGGAGCCAAAGGGCGACCATACAGCTTGGGTTGTAGAGGTGATGGTCACAGGGATGGTTTGTGTGAACTGGGGTTTCTCAGAAGAGCCTTGTCTAGCTTATGTGAAACACATCTGTGCCCTTGAAAAATTACATTTTTTGCCTGATCTTTCTCCAAAGCAGACTTTATAGGTGATTTCCTTTGCCCCAATATCAAATCAATCTGATTTAATTTTATAAGCCAGTGATGGAAAGAGAATCTGTCCCATGACTCCAAAGCATTCTGTTCTGTAGCTCCTCTATAATTATAGACAAATGCATCTAATCTTCCCATCATGTGTTCTCCTGAGCTACAGAATTCTTTTTTTTCTGTATTTGATAATGCTATCTTGCAATACTACATCATTTAATTATTTCCCAAAATAGATGTCTTCAGAAATCTGCTCAGAAAGTGTTTCACTGTTCTCAATTGAAGTCACAGCTGGGGTATTCATTTGGAAATTAGTTATTTCCAGAGCTTTGGGATTACTGTTTTTCAGAAGGGGGTCTCATCTGCCACCCGAGGCCATCAAAGTCTCCTGAAGATCACTCTGGAAAAGGACTAAGTGGGGAGCCTCAGGGGTCTTCTGTATCACAGTGAGGCTGGTTGTCTTCTATGGTATTAACTTCTAAATGTCTAGCTACATTCAGTTCAGTATCCCTGTAAACATTTTCTCGTCATCAGCTTTGTGTCACACAGCAGAAGACAGGAATGTGAGCAAGGATAGAGCACATTTTCCATCTAAACCAGGGTACAGTCTGTAAACTTGAACAACAGGAGAGATGGAATTTGATTTTACTTAGTAACTGCTACTTTTAAGCAAGTCAGTTAGTTCCCCTGAGCCTCATTTTCCTATAAACCAGTGCTGTTCCTTTCCTGTAGGAGACACATGATGAATTTCAGTTATCTAAGGTAGACGACACTGTATGCTTAGTCACTGCGCGTTCTCTCTCCCTCCTGTCCATACCCAGGTGTCATCTTTGGGCGTTTACCTCTATAGGCTGAGGAAGACGTATGATTTTAGCTTTCCTAAGATCAGACATTTCATTGGATTTCCTACCTTCATTGTGTCATTTGTGGTAAGTTGAGTGGACATGATATACTGTATCGCAAATAAGGAACTACTACAGCTTGAACAAGATAAGGTCAGAGAGTAAGAAACCTTTATGCTGGGTTATAACATATTTTCACTTTTCACTCTCTTCAATCCTTTTAGTTTTCCTGTGATATCTCTCAGGACTATCTCAAGGGAACAATATTCTGTCATTCCAGATTCCTTTACCAGGTTGTATTTGAGCACCTTGACTCATAAACCTCTGATAAGATTATTTCCCCTGAATATGTTTTCTTACACTTAGTCACATTAAAACTCCTCTGCCACTTTTCTGCCCACGTCCACATCTTTGTTCAGTTTATCCCTAATCAGCTTGGCATTTTAATCGCTGGAACTGCTGAATACCATTTGCAAACCTGGCAGTTTCCCCATGCAGTCTCTTCCAGATCATTTATATGGATGTTGACTAAGACACCATGCAGTTTGCGCTCTGTGTAAGCAGTGCCTTAGTGGCAGAGCATTTAACAACTTAATTACCAAATTAATAACATCAAGGACGAGCCGCAGATCATTGCATCTATCCAGACACACACTGATGTCTTCCTAGTCTTTGTTTTTATTTCTAAAGCAATTATCTATAACAAAATTCTCCATGTACTGAAAGAAAATTTTATGGTCCCTGAATTAGATAACAAGTTCAAATTTGAAGTCCGAACCCCTTCACCACTATAAGGGCCAATCTGACTAGTTTAGGTGCCATTTATGTCTGTGTTCTAAAATGTCTAGAGTTGTGAGTCCTATGTTTCTTTCCATCATTTTATTAAATCCTATTTTTAAATGTCACAGTCATGTCTCAGCTAGTTTCTAAAGTCCCAGGCCTAACCAGTCAACTGATTGAGTTGTCAGGTGAGGGCTATGCAGTAAGTATTGGCTTGTCAGGTACCAGAAAATAGAAAATACTGGAGTCTAGTTACTGAACTAGCTCCCAAGTTACTGAACTAGTTACTGAACTAGCTCCAGTCCTGATTCATTCCCTTCTGTTTCCTCCACTTCCAAACAAAATGGTCTTTCACATCTTGGGCACATCTAACCATTTTCTTTCTGCGTACAATCTTATTTTGTAGATAGTTGGGGAAACTTGAATATAGACTCAATAAAGATGTTAATAAAAATTGTTAACTTTGTTCAGAGAGATAATGACTTGGTGCTTATAATTTAAAAGTCATTGCCCTAGACTAGGCCATTTCACAGACAGAGATCAGGTTTACTGGGGACTGGGGGAATAGATCAATGATTTCTGCTCAGGATGGTGAAAGGGTTTTAAAATAGATAGTGGTGATGATTGCACAGCATTGTGAATACTTAATACCATTGAATTATAGACATAAAATAGTTAAAATGCAGTTTGTGTACATTTTGCAATAGCACAAAATAAAACTAAAGTCATTACTAGTTAGAGATAATTCTTAAAAAATGGGGAGGAGAAATGATATTTGGAGTTTGCTTTAAAATACTCAAACCACAGTCCCAGCAACAAAAACAGCAGTGTGTATATGAAAAGGCTTGATAAAATGTTGATTATTGAGGATACAATTTTCCACTAGATTGAGTTTTTGAAATATCTTTCAGAGGCTGGCCATTAAGACCCAAGTACTCAGCCTGACATTTGAGAGCCTCACCTCTCACTGCTCACCCAAGCGAGCTGGACCCAGCAGTGCCCCTGCCTCACTCAGACCTCTGGGCTGCAGCCTTACCTTGTAGTTCTGAGTCCTGTGCTGGCAAATTCCCTCTCATCCACCCAGACCCAGCACAGTCCCTGTGGCGCCTTCCTGGACTTCTCCAGGCAGGCAGAACTGCCATTCCTGGTTCCCCGGCGCCCTGTTCAGACTTCTTACACCTCATACCTATCTGCAGTCTTTTATTGTTGTTTCTGTCTCCCCACTAACATGTGCAGTGGATGAAACTTACTTTTTCTACCTTGAAAGTAGAAGAAATTTATCTTCCACATGTATTTTTGGAGCAATAGAAAATTCATTGTTGTTATAGTTGTGTGGTTTAAATTGGTTTGTAAGGAAAAGATTGAAAAATGGGACTGTGAATAAGCAGTTACTGTAGAAATCTTCAGACTAGAAAGAGACCTTAACAGTTACTCATACGGATTTTGATCTCCTTTGTGTTTTCACTGTCTGGCAACTGGTAATGCATTTTTATATTTCAGGCACTTACCACTAGGTGCTCATAAATTTTTGCTGAATTTTCTGACTAACTACAACCTTTTAGCAGTCTAGCTTGGGATGTTTGTGGATGTACATTTTTCAGAAAACAATACAACTTTGGGCACAGGGGTTTTGCTTTGCTTTGGTTTTGCGGTTCTGGGGATAGAGCCCAGGGCAAGGAGCAGGCTAGACAAGTTCTTACAACTGACCCACCCCCTAGTCCCCTTGGTGGTTTTTCAAAGCAGCAGGGAAGCACCTGGAGGGCTCTGCTGGGATGTGGAGTGCTTGCTGGCTCAGGGTTGGTGAGCTGACACATGTTGCCAGTGGGTGGCAGCAAGTGCTTACAGACTTACCAAGATAGGTGGGAAATAGAATCTCCTGCTATTTCTAGTTTATTTTCTAACTTCTTAAAGCCTTGAGGTGTTTTTTCAAAAGAATGGGGCCTGAGTTAGAGTGAGAACCAGAAACAGTACTTTTAGACATAAATGTCTAGATCAGTGATAGGAATCCACTAGGTGCTAGACTATTTCAAAACAAAGCTCTAAGAAAGGGTTCTCTCCAGATGCCTTCTGGGGTGCCCAGCCAGTGCTGTCAGCCTCTAGCTTGAAGTTTGACCCTTATCTGAGTTTTGGTTATCTCAAGAGAATTTATACTGTCAACTCAGAGAGAGAGAGAGAGAGAGAGAGAGAGAGAGAGAGAGAGAGAGAGAGAGAGAGGATTTTCTTAGGGGGAAGGAGAGGAAGGAAAGGGCACGCCACTCCAGAAATGGCACATTGAGGAGACAGAAGATAACTGGGCCTGCAGGAGCGCCTAGTCTACTCAGTCTCAGGGTAACTTCTTCTGGTTTTCTGTATCAATCTTGCCCAAACTATTACTTCTAACATCTCTAGTCAGTCAGCAAGTGCCCCGACCCATGTGGCTCTTGAGGTTCTTGGGATGAAGGACCTAGAGAATGAGAAAATAAAGAGACAAAGCTGGGGTCAGGTGGAGTCCTTATCCTCCTGATGGGAGAAAAGGAACTGCTCAACCACTGTAGCATGTTTATTTATACACTCCCAAGAAGAATGTCAATTTCAACCCCACTTGATAGCAACTTGTTTGCCTGGCTGGCCTGGGCCCCTTGCCTTCTTGGAGCTGAAACAGTTTGTTTAGGTGGCTTGTTTTGAGCTCTCTGTGTTTTCAGGGCTGGTCTTGCTTTAGCCCCACACCTGTGATC
Organism: Dasyprocta punctata; assembly: GCA_004363535.1. NCBI lineage: Eukaryota > Metazoa > Chordata > Mammalia > Rodentia > Dasyproctidae > Dasyprocta > Dasyprocta punctata. Next base: position 5,728 of record RJWM01028519.1, read on the forward strand.
AATCTCCAGCTTCCACAGCTCCCTATAAGCAAGTCCACACTGTGAATTGTATCGCACACCTCTGTATAGTATTTGGAAATTTATAAGTGCAGTGTTTATATTTGTCCAGATCTAACTACGCTCAGAGCATTTAATCAAACAACAGGACATAATCAGTATTTAAAATCTAGAAGGTCCAGGATTCACATTTGAGATGGTCAGGGGTCAGATTACAACACAACCGACTTTGAAGGTAGTATCTGACACAGATGCTACTCGCTCGTCATGTGTAGACAGTACATGTGACGACCATTCAGAGGAGGAAAAAGCCATGTTAGCTGCAGTAATAGTATAGATGTTTGCCGCCTCTTGTGAATAGCACTTCCTATTTGCATAGCATTTCAGAATTTCCAGAATACTTTCAGTGTATCTGATTTCATGCTCTTCACAGTGACCTGTAGGCCAGATATTATGAAATGAGGTAAAATACATTAAACATTTAGAATAGTGTTGAGTGTTCAGCAAGTGTTCAGTATTTTTTATCAAATTATCATTGGCCTTCCTCCTTTTTGAGACAAGGGCTCACTAAGTCACCAAGGCTGACCCCAAACTCCAAGATTCATACCCCCTTCCCCGCTCCACTTCCTTGGGAGCTCGGACCATAGGCACACACCACTGAGTGCGGCCTTGGGGAAGCGAGGCTCAGAGGCAGTTACTTGACCAAAGTCACATGACTGAGAAGGGGTATGAATGAACTGAATTCAGTTCCCTGGCTACTGTTACTAGAACTTTTTCTCCGTTATCCCCCAAATAACAGGGACTACTTACCTGGGGCTTGTCTGGGCTGAACTACATTTTCAGATGGTGGCAGCATGGAAGTCTCTGAAATCGTGCTCATCAGCCTCACAAGGCCTAGTTGGAAAGTGGTTGGGAAATGATGACGGTATCCTCTTCTTTATTTTATAAGAGTTAAATCTAAAGCTTCTACTCATTTTAGCAATAAGGGGAGATGGTTCATTACCTGGTCCATCAAGGAAGCTGCAAGCCATTAAACTTCCATAGATCTCAGCTGCTAGGCTTGTTAAGAAAATGTTACAATAGGGGGAAATTGACAACACAGGCACCACAGATATTTTTAGTCCGTACTTCAAGGATGTGCATCTTGGATTCTGTTTAGGATTGAGAAGAGGGGATGAGTTTGGATTTATTTTACAACACTGCCAATCAGAAAGTCCTACTGAATCTCTACTCTGTTCCCATCTTATACATGGGGCCACATGGGGAAACTGAGAGACGCAAAGTAACACAAGGTACATTCGCATCTAGATGAGAGTGATGTAATTTTTTTCTTGAGTGGGTAATTTGATAATTCAGTTAAAAACTGTAGCCATGTCTGTTCCTTATGCCAGTGACTCTGCAATATGTTGTTTATCCTATGGACATATTTAAAAATGTAAACCACGGTAGCACTGTTTAAAATTGAAGAAACAAAAACCTGGAACACTAGCTGCTGCCCAATAAATATTGGCTAGCTACTGTATGCCCTTCAAAGAGAATTTCTTGTAGCACATAAAAAGAAAGAGTCAATTGTGTTCTGAAAGCAAATCACTGAGAAATATTTTAAATGCAAAAAAAAAAAAAAAATCAAGGTGCCCAAAAAAGTTCTTGTAGCATGACACCGCATGTGTGTGTTTGCAGTAGACGTGTATGCAGTCATGCCCACACGTTTTCCCCTGCTGGAGGGATATGCTTATAATTGATGATGGGAAGTATGTGTGATAAGAGAGTACTAGCAAAAGAGAACATTTTATTTTTATCTTATTCTTCTGTGTACTTTTTAAGACCAATTGATTGATCAAATGATTGATTTAACTCTATGATGCACTGTTTTGTTTTTGTTTTTGTTTCCAGTGCAAGCCTCTTGCCTAAATTTGCACAGCCAGGAAAGGGTACAATTAGGATTTACAGCCTAGTCTGAGATGCCAGAACCTATTTCTGAATCCTAGCACACTGCCTCCTACCAGTGCTTTCTTAATATCAGGAGGTACTTCTGTCATTTGCTAGCAAGTTATAAAATATTCATGAAAACACCTGGAATAAAAATGTCCAAGGGCTGGCAGCTGCGAGAATGTGCTCATTCTCCAGAAGAGGACTCTGTGCCCCATCTGCCTGCCATCTTAGCTCCTTCACACTAAGGCTATGGCTCTGCCAAGAGAGGTCAGTGACCCTGGGCTAGGAAACACAAACTAAGATTTCCGACTGACAATTTACCTTAAGGAAAAGGCATTAAGGTAGCTACAGAGGTGGGGGTAGAGGGAGGGCATGAAAACAGTATCATTAGCCAACTTGGTCAGCGGGCAGGTGCAGGAAGTGACAGATAAACCAAGCCAGGATCTATTAATATGCTTCAGTACTGGTGTTCAAAACCCACAAAATAAATGAGTGAATTAGAAAAGCTGGCAGCATGTGAACTTTCCAATGGACTCTTCTGTGATTTGGGCATATTATTTACCCTGAACAGGCTTCAGTTTCCCCACCAGTCAAATGGACAGACTGTCCCCTTTTGGATCCTTCACAGAGCTGTGAGAAACAAGTCAGGGAGTGAGCTTGGAAAATCAAAACTTTATGTAGAATGAGAAGTGATCGTCAATATCACTGAGACTTTTATCTCCCAGAAGAAAGCTATTTTGAGATGGATTGGTAGGAGGATCAGAAAAGTGTTTCTGCTAGCAGCATAGATATACCTCACCCCCCAAACAAAGCAACCTCATGTGTCTTTTACTTCAGTTCCTCCTTTTCATAATCACAAGCACCTACAGAGTCCAAGGTCTGCAGAGCAGCAATAGTGCCATGCATTGATGGGATGGCATATGCTATAGAGCCCTGCCTGAGGGACTTGTGAGCTGTGACTGTTGATCAGAGTCCTGGAAGCAAGTTGATGTGAGGCTTAGCAAGGAATTGGGGCAGAGGTGGGGGGATGGACTTCGGTGACCCAGCTCCAGGATGACTGAGTGCCTCAGAGGAGCAATTTCAGAGTGGCCGGGGACTTGGATAGGATAAATGACAACTTCCTAAAACGAGCTGTTCTAGAGTCGATAGAGAAAAGGAAATAGCCTGACCTCGTCCCGGATAAGTTGACAGGAACCAGGGTAGGAAGTATTTGTAGTGGGACGATTAGTGCTCCTAACATCACTAAGTTCTTTTTGAGTGAGAGAAGGAAAATAGAAAAGAATTTCAATGCGTCACACATGGTAAGTCAGTTTCATAGTATGGGGAAGAAGATGGAAAGAACAGTTCAGTAGAGGGAGACAGTGCCATGTGGAGGGCATTGGACTTGGAGTCCTAGCGCTTGGGTGCAAATACTGGCTCTGTCATCAACTTACTGAATGGCCTTGCTATGCCACTTTCCTCCATTGAGTCTTGGCTTTCTTGTTTCTAAGATAAAGACCTATCTCCCTATCTCCTAAGATGTCATGCTTATTAAGTGTCCTTTAAAGCAACTGGTTTATTCATTTATTTTAGAAATAAATGCCCAGAAAACCTCTTAAGAAAATATGCCAGTTGGAAATGTTAAGTACTGGAATGGTCTTGCTGACAGGTTCAGTGTAGAAAGGCCCTTTTTACAAGTGGCAAAGCAGCCCAAGTGTGCAGAGACGAGTGAGAGGAGTGTGCTAAAGGCAAAGTAAGAATGAGTTTAAATATAGACATAAACATAGACTGCTTACGGGGAGTTGTGATGCCATTAGTGTTAATGTGTGGTTCTTCTAGGTCCATGACAAATTGTGAGGATACTGTGTGCTGTGTAACTCAGCTTGACTAATTTTTGTGACTGCTCAGAAATACAGGATGGGTTTTATGTTCGATAGTAGAGGCTTTCTTCAGTTTCCTCCTCTCCTTGTATTGGTATGAAGTGGTAAACTATTAATGGAAATTTTTTTAAAACTAAAAATCCAAGGGTGGAAAACAGCTGGAAAATTAGAGTGAAATATAGGGTCAGAAAATAAGGAAATCATAAAGGTGTAGAAGATTGACCAAGTCTTACCAAGAATAACATTGAAGAAGTACCCACTTCTAGACTTTTTGGTAGCCAAACACCAGGAACCTTACCATGAAATCACAAAGGCAGAGTGAGAAAGGACAGTTGACATTATTTTGCAGGTAGATAAGTTGGGGCTAGAAGAGGGGATGTGGCTGTCTTGGTATCTCGGTGTGGTAGTCGCAGAGTGAGTGTGGGAACCCATCTCTTGGCTCTTGTGCTGGGCTTCTGTCTGCAGTCATCCTCTTCTTTGTAAGAATAAATGTCTCACTCCAAACACTTGTACAAAATTAATTTGTGTGGGTTTTCTCCCTTTCTCCAGGGCCAAGTGCTTTCGGGGCAAGAAAGTCCTTGGAGATTATGATATCAAAGTGGAACAGGTAAGCAGCCTGGAGCCTCAAGATATATCTGCGTCATACGTCGCCACTCCCTCTGGCACCGCAGAGTGGACCGTCTAGTTCTGCTGCGTGGAGCACAGTGCCCTCCTGGTTCTGGGCTCTCCATCGCCTCCCTCCCACCCTTTCCCTAGGGCTTTTTTCTCTGTGAGGCATAGTCCTGGAGGCCACTGCTTTTCGTTTCCTTGATGTCTTTTCACCATTCTCGTGTTGGTACAGAGGTGAGCAGTGTGGCTCTTTCGCCCCTCTTGCAGTGCAGGGCTCCCCCTAAGGAGACTCCAGTGGAGTGGCTGCCTGGGAGCCGGGCGGCACTGCCACACCTGGTGCGTGCGCCTGCAGATGCCGTCCCTGGGCCTGAGGCTGCACTCTAGGGGGAGTGTAGAGAGCACACCCGGCCTGTGTGCAGCAGAGTCCTAAAAGGTTTCTTCTTTACCTTCTTCTCTCCCTCGCTTCATGATTAATAGACTAGGTGGACCTTGGGGGAGGTGATGTCCAGTTTAAATAATGTATATATTTTTTCCTTGATAGAAGTTAGTCCTCATTTATTACACAGTAGGTTATGATTCACAGGATATTTTCCTATTCATTATAATATTGTTTATTTTATTTAATTTTCGAGACAGGGTCTCAGAATGTAGGTTGTGTTGGCTTTGAACTCACTGTGTGACTCAGGCCAGCCTCAAACTTTTGGCGATCTTCATGCCTCACCCTCCTGGTGCTGGGATTACAGGAATGCTCCACCAAGCACAGCTTGTACATTCAGTTTTAAAAACAATATGTTAGAGTTGATCAAATCATTCCCATTTTATAGACTGTGGAAACTAAAACCCAGGCAGGCCAAGTAATTCTGTTGACATGTTATGTAGCTACTTGGGAGAAGAGCTGAACTAAAGCCCAGTTACCTACGCCAAGCCTAGTGTTTTTATGTTAAAATTAAGGAAGAGGACATTTGTCCTGGTTCACATCCTCACTGTGGAGAGATAGCAAAAAATGCTACCTGAGTTTTATTCCTGTCTCTGCCAATGGTAAAATTATTTTGTCTAGAAAAGTTACTTAACTTTTCTGAAGCACAGTTTCCTTCTTTGGTAAATGGGAATATTAGTCAGGTGTGGTGCATATCTACAATTCCAGCACTTGGGAGGCTAAAGCAGGAGGATTGCCTTGGGTTTGAGGCCAACCTGGGCTACATACATAGTGAGTTCAGGACAGGCTGAACTATATATCAATGCCTTTTCTCAAAAAACAGACAGACAAATAAACACACTCAGGAATAATAATCTCTGTCCCACCTACTTCATAGGGGTGCTATGAGAATTAGAGGATGCTGATAAGTGAAAACATCTTGGAACAGTATGTGTTTAGTGGTGGGGCTGTTGCTGTGTGAGACTTGGCAAAGTCAAGACTGTGGACTTAACTCCCTGTTATCTTCTAGGCGGAATTTTCAGAGCTCAACCTGGTGGCCCATGCAGATGGAACCTACGCTGTGGATGTGCAGGTGCTTCGGAATGGCACAAAGGTTGTCCGGTACGGGCCCTTCTGTCCTTGGGGTCACAATCACAGTCTCCACCTCTAGCCTGAAGAGCTGGTTTTAAAGCCAGGTGTGACAGTGAGATAACAGTGCTTTCCATACAGTGTTTGGAACTTAATAGTGGACACTGCATGGAAGCAGCAGGGAAGGCAGCTCTCTTGCCTTCGAGGAACTCTTAGTCTAATGGTCAAGAAAGAAACTTTAAGTTGCAAGGACTCAGCGCTCACTTAGAGGGTAACTGGAGTCCTGGGACTCCTGTCTCCCTCCCTCCCAGTCAACATGGGTCTGTACTTTTCTCTCTCCATACATTTCTCCCAGAAAACAAGGCTTCATTTCTTTTTTAAAAGTTTGAAAACATTTGATCTAGTCCAACCTTTTTATTTCATAGTTAGATTTACCCAATGACTTGATGACAAAACCCTGTGTTCTGTGTGACTTTTTTTGCCTCTCAGTCTGATATTCTTCCTATATTCCTCATTCCCAGAAACTCCTAAGTTTGAAAGGAAAACCTAGGGTAAGAATAGACTTTCTGGGTAGAAGAGAACTAGCAGTTATTGAGTGCTTCCATGCCAGGCGATATGCTTGGTGCCTTATATATGTGATATTGTCATACACACAAGTGTTTTAAAGGAGATGAGAATTCCAGATGGGGGAAATGGTCTGCACAGTGTTGTTCTCAGGATCTCACTCATGTTCCAGGAGGTGGCTCTACTTCAACCTCTTCCCCACTTCAGTCTATAGTACCCTGACCTGAAGGATTCCAGGGTCCAGGAGGATCTGAGTCAGAAACAGGCAAGACCAGGGTGTATCTGTGACCTACCAATAGGAAGTGTGAGCTTATCCATTCTGAAGACTAAGGAAGAAGATCAGAGATGGAAGAAGGGACACAGGGAGGGAAAGAGGGAGAGAGAGAGGGATTGAGACAGAGACACAGAGACCCTCCAGGTGAGAAGTGAATTCAGCTAGAACCTTACAATGAAGGCTAGACGGCTTCCTCCAACTGTGTGTTAGAGAAACATGCACACAGCAGGTGGTGACAGAAAAGCTTAGTAGCAGGGTGCCAGGAGGGATCTGGCAAAAGTAAGGCAGGACCCCAGTGCAGAAATGCAGGGGCTGGCCACAAGTCTAGAACTCCATTCCTATACTGCGTTATGAGGCGGAATCTGTTGTCAGACATACAGCTAGAGGCTTCTAGTGTCCAACATGACCTAGGCAGTAACCTAGGAAAGGCCTAGGAAAACAATCAGAGCAGCCCAAGCAGGCATCATGATGCTAATCCCTGAGCAGCTAAAGAGAGCTCCTTGAACCCCCACTATAAAAGCCTTGTCTACAGTTCACATTCTGTGCATGCATGGAAACTCACAATAAAACCCATGATTTTGTACAATTAATATGTGGTAATAATTATCATTTTTAAAGGCCTGGTCCCTGGGCCTGTACGGGGGTTGGATGAGTTCCCCAGGCAGAGAACCAGGTACATCATTGCCCAAGGTGTGACAGTTCTGAGCCTTGGAACCTGGGGGTGGATACTGCCCTAAACTGCCTCTCTGGGAAGGCCTCCGAAGCTAAGGCACAAAGGCAGGCCTGGCCCTGTGAAGCAGCTCTGCTGACTGGAGGAGACGCGGGGAGCTTTCCCATGCCTGGGAACATTCTGTCCTTGAAGTGCTTCCTGCAGCCATTGCTCAACCTCAGTTCTTCGAAAAGTATTTGCAGCCCTCCCTAGTGTCCGCTTTGGAAGAATAACGTTGGGAGGTCTGGCATCTGCGCTCAGCCAGCCTGGCCCCATGCTCCCCAGGGGCCTGATGAGAACATTGCCTATTTTAAGGAACAGCTTTAAGGAGTGGGACCAGGACACAGATCAGAAACCTCAAGGCAGTGTGGTGAAGGCAGCCTCACTTGCTGTCTTCAAAGTCTCCTAGGCCTGCTTTGAGAACCAACTCTGGCGCCACATGGTGCTTCAGGCTTTCAGGAGACATTTTTTTACTTCAGGTGTAAGAGTCTAAAAGTGTTTCTTCCCACCTGAGGATATCTGTACTTAGAAAAGGGTAAGGCTTGGCACAAAGAGTAGAATTTCAGAAATCTGTTCCTCAATTTTTCTTTGGAAAGTACCATAATGCTTGATATCTCAGTCCAGAAAGGACAATAATAATAAAGTGAGGATCATGACTAGGTGGTCCCTGATGTCTCCTCTCTGCCAGAGATTTGGGAATGGGAGACAAAGTCATATGTAACCTGATCTGTGATTGATGGAAACCCTGCCTCTGCATTCTTACCAGGTCCTTCCGCCCAGACTTTGTGCTTATCCGGCAGCATGCCTTTGGCATGGCAGAGAATGAGGACTTCCGCCACCTGATCATTGGCATGCAGTATGCAGGCCTCCCCAGTGTCAACTCCCTGGAATCCATTTACAACTTCTGCGACAAGCCTTGGGTGGTGAGTGAGGGATCCTTTCCCAGGAAATAGTGGGCCCCAGGCCTGTATTCCCACCCTCTCAGCAAAGACCACTGGTGCTCAGCTGGTCAACACCAGCTGAGAGGTTGTGAGGGGAGCCTTGGCTGGGACGAGGGAGAGAGTGGCCTGTCACAGCAGCATGTCATCATGTCACCACCTGTCTCAGGTGGGCACCTTTGCTGCAGAGTAGATCTTTGGCTTCTCAACAGTTACACAAAGATTCTATGAAGAAGTCCTTACAGGTCTGTAGGCCCTGCCTTGACCATTGACTGCAGTTATAAAAGTATTGAATTCTTGCCTTTCAAATGGATGGTTTAATTCTTGGAAAGGCCTGCGGCCAGTGGGGACTGAGAGGACAGTCCATCTCTGAGGGGTGTTAGTGATAGAGTTCCATCAAGTTGTTCAACACCAAGTGAAGTTTATCTACCTACAGTACATATGAATCAGACACTTGTGTGAGCTGGAAGTGTCCCTTGAGATCATTCATCTCACCTTGTCATGTAGAGATGTGAAAAGTAAAGAGACAAGGTAAGGAGCATAAACCACTTACTATATGGTATACACTCTGAGATTTTTCCACATTCGTATCATTTCATCCTCATTATAACCTTATAAGGAAGGTATTGTTGTTTTCATTTTTTACAGAGAAACAAAACCCAAAAAGGACTAAGTAACTTGCCGAAATTATAGAGCCTGAATTTCTCTAGATCACACTGCCACTTATATAGTTTGGGTTGCCATGTGAGGAGAAGCTGGTCTGGTTTCCCCTTCCTCAGCCAGTCTGGAAATGTGGGAGGGCAATGGGCACTTGTAGACAGAGGAAACAATGAAGGAGTATGGCTAGGACGGAGTGTGATCTGTGACTGCTGCTGGGGCACTTTGACCCCCCCTTAGGCACCTGAAGGGACCCAGCTTGCTGCTGGCTCTGCTGCTCCAGGCTGGCCCTCTCAGAAGGAAATGCCTGCCCCTAATCACATCTCTTCATCTTGATTTTCAAAAATCAGATTTCAACTATCACATACCCAAGCTTACTAGGACTAGTGGCTAACTGTGAAGTTTTTGTACCCCAAGCCTAATCACCAATCAGGGAGTTGGGAGAGGTGTTTTGTTTGTGCTTTTGACCAAACAGATCTAGCACCTCTGCCTTTGTCATTTTTTTACACTTTAACGGACAGCTTTCTGGTTCTCCTGTATACCAGGGAGACCTTACGGTGTAGAGAAAGAGCAGTGAACAGGAGTGAGAGGGTCCCAGAGCTGTCAAGTTAAGGAGAGGCTGGGTTCCTGTTTCCTTGTGTGTGACATAAGGTGTCTGGAGTCCTAGCATTCACAGAAACAGGATAAACGCATTGTGCGATGGGAGTGTATCACCAGTCCCAGAAGAGCACAAAGGAGACCTTTGCCAAGCGTCTTTCCTGGGGACTTCCTCTTTTCCTACTGCCCAGGTACGCCCCCACCCTCAGCACTTGGAATTTGGCTCCCTCGCAGCCACACAGTGTGATGCCATTATCAGTTTTTTTTCTGGGTGATTTCACTACTTATGAGTCCTCTGACTAAACCTTTCTTTGTCTACAACCTGGGATCACTAGTATACCTGCCACCACTTCGCTAACTGGACTGAGATCTCTTAAAAACAAACAAGTAGCTGAGATCTCTTAAAAACAGACTAGTTTCCTGTGCTCTTTTCCTAAACTGTGACAGAGGCCAGGGAGGGGAGGAGCAGGCAGAACCCCGCCTAGGGCTTTGCCCCTCCTGGGACCTGGGATCTGGTGAGGGGTCATATTCTCACCCATTCTCAATCCCAGCATGTTGCTTTTTGTCACTGAGTGAGAGCGGCAGGGTTCCCTGGCCACACAGGGAGTTCTCCCCTCTGTTTCACTAAACTGATGGCACACAAATGACATTTTACATGTTGTTCTCTGCTGTTAATAGAAGTGGACAAATTTGATGACTGTGAAGGGAGGGTGCCTCTGAGATGATGGCTTTGGCTCATGTGTCTAACTTTCTTACTGTGGCTGCTTGTGATGTGAGGAGAGGCCTCAGTGGGTTGGAAAAGGCTCTGCCTTGCCACCAGCGTGTCTCAGAGCACATCTGCTATGTCTGGAATTGGTCAGGGCAGGCCGCTGGGACTGCAGAAGCAGAAGCAGCCTGTCAATGAAAGCCACATTCCAGAGCAAGCGAGATGCCACCACCCATACTGCTGCAAATTTATCTAAATTCCTGTCAGGCTTTCTGGGGTTTTGGAGACAGATAAACCAGGGTTAAATCGAAGCCTTTAACTTCCAGGAGAGATAGGGATAATATATTATTCAAACTGATCTTGAAATCCCATTTCATCCATGAATTCTCTCTTAATTCACTGAATAAGTGGTTATAATGAACTTATCTTCCTATTCATTGCCAAGAGCACCCCCAGCTTCCAATTCATTCTTTTGTCTGTGGGTAGAGGAAATAGCCCTTATCAGATATTACATTTTTAAAATTGGTAACTGTGTACCTGTGAGTTAATCTAAGTTCCAGGGAGGCAGAGGGTAGATGCCAAGCCCAGCACCTTGAAAAGATAGGGACTGCCGGAGAGCAGGTGAGGAGGGTGGAGTAAGCTCCCTGGGACCCAACTAGAGCCTGGGAACTGGCTGTCATTTTAGTCTTGGCTGTCCCAGGGCCCTGGGAGTCTGCCGCAGGCCTTCCTGGCATCCGCGTAGTGTCTGTGTAACTCCCCCACATGAGGGAAGATAGGGCCCTACATGCCTGGTGCTGTGCCAGTGTGTGGGCTGCAGCAGGACAGAGGTCGTCTGCAGAGCTGGCATCAGTCCCCAGGGATGCTGAGAGCTCTGGGAGCCCAGGCAGGACTGGCATCCAGCCAGGCCCAGGTGGGCAGGCAGATCCTAAAGGTCAGATGAGGTGGTGGGGAGAGCCACACAAGACGCAAAAGATCTGAGGGCCCAGTCCTGGCAGTCAAAGTAAACCAAAGAATGGTGAGGACAGCAGGGTCCAGCGCAGGATGTGCTGAGTGACGAGAAAAGAGCTGGTGCTCTCCCAGGCAGCTCTGAAACCAGGTGGGATCTGGGAGCTGCACTTTCCCCTGCTTCTCAAACCAGAGTCTCCTTATCCAGATGGGAGGTCTGGTCTTCTCTTTTGACAGTGAACTAAGGGCTTGAGAGTGTGTGAATCTTAGTTTGGGTCCTGGCAGAGGTCTTAGGACTCTGGAGCCACCAATTACCTGTCACTAAAGGGTGTAGCCCAGGAATTCTAATGTTTTTCAGCATTTTAAAACTAACAGAACCTATCCTTGCTCATGAAAAAGCCACGACAGATTACTACTTATACTATAGTTTGATAATTGAGTTTGGGAGAAAAAAATAATGAAAGAATGTTATTTGTGGTACAAAATTTGAGGAACTGATCAGATATAACAATCTCACTTCATACAGGAAGAAAACGACGGCTGGAGGGGAATAATAATTTGCTAGAACACCTGGCAAGTTAAGAGGCAGAACAGGACCAGAGACTCCAATTTCCTAATTGCCTGGTTCTGAGCCTTTACTGCTCTCACCTCCTCTCCTCCATCTGGTTTATGTGCTGACATCCCTTACAGAGAAGAGACCTGGGCCTTTAAAATATGTTCTAGCTTTCCTTTCTTTACAAAGTAGAAGGAAGGTTTGAGTCAACAACGTTCCCTTGCAGCAGTTCCAGGTATCAGTGACTTGGAGTGTGAACTAACCCAGCAGCTCTTAGAGAGACAATGCTGACTTCCCCACTCCCTATGCACAGGGGATGAACTGAGCTGGAAAGTCCTGTGTTTCCTGTGGGAAGAGAATGATCTTTGCAGCCTGAAAAGCAGCTAGTTGAAGGAACCAGGACAGTTACAGATTGGGAATTCAGGGGCCTGGGCTATGACTCTAGGCAACTGTTGTGTTACCTTAGGCAAGTGACCTCTCTGGGCCTCAGTTCCTTCCTTTGTCAAGGTGGGGAGTGTGCTGGATGTGTGCCAAAGGCCTTTCAACACTGTCTTGTGAGTGTGTGTACTTGCCCTTCCCCTTGAGAGCTGTTCAAGCTTCTCGTGGGTGAAGAGTCCATGAGTTTAGCGCTGGGGTGGGCAAGTCAGTTCTAGAAACACTGGGTCTCTGTGTCCTGTGCACCGTGGTCGCCCACATCTTCCCGAAGGACTGCTTCACACATGACACCTCTGCTCAAACTCTATTGCATCAGTCTAATTGATAGAAAAAACTGCCATCCCTGTCTTGGCCCATGTTACCTTTCCAGCTTTCTCTTGTAAATTTTGGAGGAGCAGGTATTTGAGGTAGAGACCCAAATGTCAATCCTAACTTCATCTCTTTTCAGTTCTGTGATTTTAACTCAAACCTAGTTCATGCATTTTGATTTAAGGATCAAAATGCCATTAAAATTGAACAAGCATTCAATAAATTTTAACTTGCTCTCTTTCCCTTCTCCATCTAAAGCATATGTTCTCTGAGAACAGAAATTGAATGTACACTCTCATATATCTTTAATGTGTTTATCACAAAGGCTTCTACAGAGTATTGCTAAATATCTGCTTGATGAATTGATGCTGTATCTGTTCCAGAAGTTGTCCTGGATGAGCTGAAGCATTTTTCTCTCTTGCAGTTTGCCCAGATGGTGGCTATGTACAAGACACTGGGAGGAGAAAAGTTCCCACTCATTGAGCAGACATACTACCCCAACCACAAAGAGATGGTAGGTGGCTGAGTACTGGCTGCGTCTCTGCTGGTTCCCACCTGAACTTTGCCATATGGTGACCATGGTGCTCTGCTTGGGGCTTCAGTTTCTCATCCTCCAGGGTTATCCTGTGGGAACTTTGTGAGCCTGGAGTAGCTGGATTTTAGCTGCTAGCCTCATTTGCAAATTCTGGAGACAGAATACAGAAGAGTAGAACCAATGGCAATCAGTCTAAGACAGTAATGGCCTGTGGGCCAACAATCAACTCTTATTATGATTTGGGGTGTAGCTCTGGCTCTGCCACATGTTGTTGGGCAAATTATAATATTCGCTGAATGCCAGTTTCCCAGCCAGTCAGTGGGCATAATCTTTGCTGACCAGGAAATGTAGTGTTTATGCACAAGGTGGAAATGATGGTTTTAAAGCAATAGCCTTCTGTAAAGTGTGAAGCACTCCTGAGATCTACGGTTCTCAGGGCTTCATTCCAGACTTCATTCCCTCAGCTTCCTCCAGTCAGTGATAAGGCTGAGTGAACCCTAAATCTGTTCTCAGTCCATCCTGGGAGGTCGGGAGGAGCAGAGAGATGGCATGGCTGGTTGGTAAGAAGGCTATTGCTAATGCTTTGCCTCCAGGGCAACCTGGAGCTCAAACTCCTGTCATCTTTCCTATCCCCTCTGTCCAAGGCAGACGTGATCAGTTGGGGGACCCTGCTTCACCTACCCGTGGCCTTCTTAGTGTTGTGCTCCGGCACAGAGCTCACTTGTTCCCCTGCCCACTCCCGTCTGCTATGGAAATCTCCACTCACAGCATTTCTGTAAGTCCAGAGGTGCCTTCTGCACACTGTACATGGATGGCCCTGCACCAGCAGACCATACAGAGAAGATGAGCACATTTGCTCCGAGAACTGTCATCTTCACCTGAGCTTCCCTGGGGAGAGGCTCTAGAATGTTAGGCACTTGTCCGTAAGTCCTAGAAGCCAAAATCAGGGCTTTCTCATTCAGGGCAAGTTAGAAAGGCTTGCAGAGGCCAAGGAACCCTAAGGAACCTGTGGCAGAGACCTCAGGGAGTCTAGGTCACAATGGTGAGGGGCGTGAGCTGCAGGTGGAGGGCATTCTGGGCATCAGAGCTGGCTTTTCCTGCTGTAGTCCCAGTAGTTGCTGACCACTGGAAAACTGCGTCAAATGCAAGTGGCCTCTCACCCAGCTCCCAGAACCCTTTCCCCCTAAGAGTGGAGATACTTGTCCTGAAATTTGCCCTCAGGAAAAGAGCATCTCTCTGAGGTGATGTAGGAGGGATTTCAGTCTACTAGACAAAGGCATTTTTGGCTTAAAAGCATCATGAAGTAGGTAGGAATGAGGGCATTCATAGTGTAAGGGGACAGAAGAGGAGCCCTCTGGATATCAGTCAAGGGCATTCGGGAGAGTTAACCTGGAAGAAAATGTCTACTCTTGTACAGGAGGCCTTCTCTTGCCCACGGAGTGTGCTAACAGGACCAGACCTTCACTGGGAATGGTGCTGAGGGGGTCGCAGTGCAGGGAAGGAAGTTAGGTTGTCCTAACTCTTGAATCAAGTGATTCTGTGTGCCAAGCAGATGAAGATGTATCAGGATTAGCACCACTGAGACAAGAGGAGTAGAGGATACACAGCTGTAGTAAGTCATTCATTTCATTCCTGCCAGTCACCAATTTATGATACCATCAACCCCACCCTTCTACATTGTACATCACAAGGTCATACCATCTCTGTGTGTAACATTCCTTTTCTCCTCTCTCAGGTCAGTTAAGGGAAAGGAAAACATTGTTGTGGGGAGAAAGGGAATAGTTCTGGCTTTGGAAAACAAACTAAGCCAGAATTAAAAGTTTCAGTAATGGGTATAAGCTAGATTAATGGGATGTGGGAGAAGTAGAGAAGGCCTGAAGGCAGAACAGAAAAGTCAGGTTGCCTTCTCCAGCCCTTGACAGGCCGTGGGCTGGGGTCTGAGGCACAAGCTGGAACGTGCGCTATCCCTGCTGTGATGCTGGCCAGGCTGTCCACTTGGCTGGCAGCAACTGGCCAGGTGGTGGTAGTCAGCATTCCACAAGGAAGGAGAACTGACTTAGTCTTCAGGACTCTTAAAAGCACGCAGGGGTCACTAGTCCCTCCTAGGGCTGGATGATGTCAACATACTCCTTTCTGAGGGGCAGGTGGCTCCGGTACCAGCTGCAGGTGCCATCAACATGCTTCATGCAGACGTAATGCTTGGCCTGGTATCCATAGAGCTTCCGTTCCAACAGCCAGTCTGTCCACAGGCACTCACTGGGGGCCGAGATGGTACAGGGCACTGTGTAGCAGGTGGTGATCTAGAATCATGGCCACATACATGAAAGTGAGAAGCTATCCTTCCTTTTCCATTGCTACCTTTTAGACTCCTATATATCCTCATGGTCCATCTCAGCAACCCTATCCTTGGAAGCCCTTCATACCCAGATTTCCCCTGAATTCTCCCTCCCCACACTCCCCGAGTGCAGGATTATACCTCTGATGTCATCTCTGGAATCAGCCCTCCCTGGAGGCTCCTACTTTACCACTGACTTGGAGCAAGTCACTTCACTTGCCAGCGCTTTAATTTCTTTATGTTGAAGTAGAAATCTTAACTCGTCACAAATTTGTTATGCAGACTAAATTAAATGTTTTTTAAAAACTCATTATTTTAGGGCCTGGCAAAGAGTAGACATTCTTTAAGTGTGGCTGTAGTAATGCCATCTCAGTCTGCCTTATTTGATGGCCACTTTCCCAGCCAAAGTGTAAGTTCTTTGAGATCAGGGGTTGTGGACTCATTTTCATGTCCATGACTTTGTACAGTGCCTGAGACGTAGCGGAGCTCAAGTATAGTAGAGTAAGTGAATGAAGGAATGAATGCCTGACGTGCCAGGCTGCCAGGCTCAAGTCCCCACCCCTCCCTGGACAATCTCAGAAACAGACCCCCCCCTTACGTGGCAGCCACAGTTCAGGTGGTAGTGATGATTCAGACTTTCCCTCTGCACCAAGGACAGGTCCTCCCAGGGTTCGATGTAGTTGCACAGATGGATGAACACTTTTCCATCACTGAGGACCTGGCCTTCATGGGGAGATAAAAGACAGCGTGGCATAGGGAGTCTGCTCTTGGAACTCCTGGGGCCCAAGGCCTAACAGAGAACTGGGTTCAGGCTCCCCAGGGCCTGTGCAGGCGAGGTGCTTGGGAATAAGGTGGATGTCAGAGATTACAAAGGCCTGGCAGGCCGGTCCTGGGAACCGAGAGCACTGCCTCTGCCTCTCCACCCCAGGGCAGCACAAGTGTACATCCTTGGAGCTGGAGAGCCCATCCCTCCTCAGAAGCCATGCCCAGCTGTGACTGCTGAGGACTGTGACTTGTTCCAGGGCATCTCCTCTCCTGCCCAAGGCCTGACAGTGTATAGCAGGTAGTCATTCATTGTTGAATGGATGGGTAGATATCAGAATTATTCCATCTATTCTCTCCACCTGCTGTGCTCTTTATTTTCCTTGCTTCTAAATATTCTTCAGCTACTCAGGCCACTTTAGACCCCATTCCACAGTGAAGCTTCCATGACTCTTCACAGTTACACAGACACCTCTGTTCCCTGAATTCCAAAATAATTCACTGTTGCATTCATTCATTATGTGGTCATTTCATATGGAAGAGGTTTACCTGGGCCCAAGCCATGAAAGAACTACATTAGGCCCGAGGCTCCCATCAGGACCTTGGCAAAGGGCAGAGATGAACCCATAAGGACCAGTTAGTTTTAGGGGCCAGATTTTGGCTCAAGTCTTGTACCAATTAGAACTGTTTTGAACTAGAACTTGCTGCCCTGGGTGGAGAGTGCCACCTGCCCTTGACACAGTAAGGTGGAGGCCATGACCACTACAAGGACTCCTGTATCAAAAAGGAGGTCACCAAAGTTCCTGACACGGCCACAGCTCTTTTTTCTATCGAGGTCAGTTGCTGGTCTCTACCTTACCAGTCAGAAGATACTGCCTCTGGCTGTTGGCTTCTAGTTTCACACCACAAAGGGAAGAGTCGAAAGGTGTATAGATGTACTGAACATCTTTGACTTTCTCAAACCCTTTAAACATCTGAAAGTCAATTATAAAAAGCAGTGTCATTTGTATATTAACATGCAAAAACCTCTCATTTCTCAGTCTAACAATATTAAGCAAAAATCTAGTCCAGGAATTAATGCACATGGATGACCCCACTGGGTTGTCTCTGTCTTAAAAAAATTTTTTAAAAAAGTAAAAATCTAAACGTAGGTTTATTCCCGTGAGGGGGAGGTGCTCCAGTGGTCCACACACAGGCAGCTATGGGACTAGTGGGATGCTGAGATCCCACCCTACACTGTTGTCTGGGCCCGTGGGCCCTGCCCCCAGCATCTCACCCATTCCACTTCAGCATCTCCACACCAGGAACTCCGAGCCAGACTGCCTGCAATGGACCAGACAGGCCGGCCCCTCCTGAGCACAGGCTCCATCCCTGCCAGGGCCCGATGTGGGGAAATACCCTGTCCTGTCCCCATGTACCTTTATCTGTTTGATTTCATACCGGATCAATTTTTGAGTGTCAGCAGGGTCTTCACTGGCCAGAACTACCTTCTCACTGGAGATCTTGGCCCGGATCACTGCAGAGGAAAAGGGAACCTTCAGCGCTCGTGGGCACAGTCCACCTGTGAGCCAGATGCTCAGAGGTCACTAGAGAATGTTGCGGGGAGCTCTTGGTTTAGGTGTCGGTGGGGTGTGAACCGTGTGAGGCGTCTGTGAGTGGGGACCTGGAGATACCTGCTCTGGTGCCCAAGGTCCTCACTCTGTGCTCATCTGGCCCCTGAACCTGCTCTCTCGGAGCCCACTGAATGGCCTCCATTGGGAACTGCTTACGAAGGCCTGGCACTAGGCAGAAGGCCACAGACGTCCCTAAACAGGGTCCCAGTGCTGCAGAACTCTTGATCTAGTGAGGACACGTGTGTGAAGGACATTAGCCCAGTGCAGTGGGAGTAGGGATGTTAGAGATGCTGTGGTGGCACCAAGAAGTTGGGAAGCATCAGAGAAGAGGGGACATGAGTTAGGCCTTGGAGGATGAGTTTTGGGGCCTGAGGAAGGGCTTGCAGGTGAAAGGGGAAAAACGGGCAAAAGGTATGTGTTAAGGCACAGTGGTAACTTCAGTTCCAGGGCTTCCTCCACCCCACCCCAGTCCAGTAATAATGACTGGACCACGGGTGACAGCTGTTGGGTGATGTGCCCCAGCTGCAGCATGACCTGGGGAAAGGGTCGCTGCAGAGGCCCCTGTCAGTCTCCCTTCCTTACAGAGGGGTTGCTATGACACCCCCCACATCAGCCCCAGCAGGAGGCGGCGAAATTTGAGCGCCGCCCTCCTCCCCAGACTCCTAGTCTGCAGCTGGCTGCACTCCATCCCCCACCCTCCCACCCCCACCTTATCCCCGCCCCCATCCCCACCACCGCCCCTGCCTTGGACCTTGGCCTTGGACTCACCCAGCGCAGAGCGGCAGAAGTGCAGCTGAGGGTGCGCAGGGGCGCAGCTGCACGCCTCGCCCAGCCCCGAGGGCTGCAGCAAGGCCAGCAGCCTTAGCACCAGCGCCCAGCTCGGCGCGGCCGGAGGGCTCCAGCGCATGACGCTGCAGAGCCCCTTCAGAGCGTGTGAGGTCTGTGGGACTGAACCGCCCTTCCAGGACTCCTCCAGACCGGGCTGCGCTCCTGGCCGGGCTTTATGAGGTGGCCCCAGTGGTCAGTCCCGCCCCACACGCTCCGCCCTCCTTTGGCTTGAGGCCATGCGCGGCTGCAGGTCCCAAGGCCCTAGACCACAGACCCTGTCAGCCCAGTCACCAGGGCCTGAAGTAGAAGGAAGGCTCTGGGGGAAGGAACGGTGTGAGGCAGAAAGATGGGAAGAGCAACAAAACCTAATTCAGAGGGCAGAAAGATCAAGCAAGGGCTGTGCTTCAGGAGGCAGAAACGAGTGAGGGGAGGCACAGGCAGAGAGGAGACAGGCAGAGTCAGAGAGAGGCAGGCAGAATTACAACAGGCAAAAGAGACAGTGACAGAGAAGGACGGACCCCTCGCTGCGCTGCACACTGGGAATGAGACAAGCTACTTAGGGCTTCTTTCAGCTGCAGGAAGTGTTTTCAATGCCCTATTTATGAGGCTCCAGAGCTACAGCAAACAGTAAGGGAATGGGGCAGAGAAAGTTGGGGCGTGTGTATCTTGGCTCTGTCGGCTGGGGGGTGGGGTGAGGAGAGATGTCAAAGAAAGCAGCCAGTGCTTTAGAAACTCTCATAGCCAGGCCTTAGACTTTCTGATGGCTGGGGCGGTGCTCTTGGAACATGGGGGTCCCATCATTTACAGCAAGCTTTATTCCTCAAAGCCTCATGCCCAGGTCCTGGGCCATACTCATTCCTTCTCCATGTCATTGCCCACTGGAGACTGTGTCATGATACAGAGGTGGGGCAGCTTAGGCAACAAGGCAGTGGGGGTAATTGTGACCCAAACTGTGTCCATTGTTGATAGTGTTACAGGCAACTGAGTCAGACAAAAATATTATAGGCAGTCAGACAGGGCTGGGTCCTTGAAAGAGCCAGTGCAGAAGTTCAGATACCTTGTAACCTCTGAGGAGACAGGCACCTCCTGCTGCGGGCCGGATCTCAAGACAAAAGACAAAATAAATGCA